>JAJGOT010000228.1:1205000-1296645 GCA_022457155.1 Cladopsammia gracilis
TCTCTCCCAAATCCCTTTGAACCTTTGCGGAGAAGAGAGCTAGGGAAGCTTGTAATTAACCTACCCTCAAAACACCAGTAAAACTGACGGGTTTTTTTTGCTGAGATCTTCCTTAGATCCTACGTACGCCAGCAGCATTTTCGTTCACGGCTTTTTTGCCATTCACTTTTCATCGACCACCGCGTCTTGTGACGACTGGAGACGAGTTAGGGACACGAGGACGCAGTATTTTTATACCAACCGCGTTCTCAATGACACCATTTTGTTGACGATGCATAAATGAATATTCAATTTATGAATCCACACACTAACGTGTAAATGAAGCTGGCACACGTGATCATTACCTGGTTCAGGTGATTAATTCCTCGGGAAGCGAGGGCCCTAGCGTAGCGAGGTTAATAAATTTGTCGTGCCTCGGGAACTAAAGGTGATGTGACAAGGGACGATTCGCAACGACGACATAATTGCGCTAAAAGTTGACGGCGTGTAACATGGGGGCGCGGACGATTTTCCTCGCAATTTTTGCGTTGTGAGTTTTTAAATCAGCTTCAAAAACTCGCATCGCAAAAATTTCGAAGAAAATCGTCCGCGCACCCATGTTACATGGCATCAACTTTTAGCGCAACTTTTGTCGCAGCATTGTTGAGCTAAAAATCGTCGTTGCGAATCGTCCCGTGTAACATCACCTTAAGCCGCGCGAATTCGAGCAAAAAATTAACAAATAGATTCCATTTGGCCGTGTGTCTGTTCAGTTATAGATCACAGATGACGTCAAAATGTGGTGAGAACGAAAAAAGTGGCACACGAGCCGCAGGCGAGTGTGTCACTGATGTTCTTACCACATTTTGACGTCTTCTGTGATCTATAACTGAACAGACACACGGCCAAATGGAATCTATTTGTTTTATACAATGAACAGAAAAGTAAAAAGAGTAAAATTACGATCTTGCCTCGTAGCGCTCGATTGTTCGAAGATTTGTTCCAGTTTAGGTATTTTTCAAGTCGCCAAGAATACTTTTCGTCTTGGTTTCTTCTTTTTCTTGCTCGTAAACAGCTCCTGCTAAACATTTTTCGAGGCTTTCACTTGCTCAATCCAGAATAATCTCGCAAACATTTTCAAAACTGTGCGCCATGTTGGACAAAACAAAGCAAACAATTGTTCTATGACGTCAGCCGTGCGTCTGTACTCTGATAGATCATAGGCAACGACCAATCACAGAGCGCGTAGTATTCAGTTCATTGTATATATATATATATATATATATATATATATATATATATATATATATATATATATATATATATATATATATGGATTTTTGAAAACGGTATCGCCCTAAGTGGCGTTTGTGAGTGTGCTTGGCCTTTTTTTTCTTGCTCGTTCAAAAACTATCTGTAAATCCCCCAATATAAAAACTAAAGACTGTTGCTAGTCTTTTTTCTCTCGCTCTCGCTCCCTTCCCCTCTTCTCTCTCTCTCTTTTCTGTGATTTTCGGGCTGATCGGGGTCATAAAAACACCGGTTTGGGCTAGTTGCAGTGAAATTGCTGTAATTTTCGCTGACTACGTTTTCAAAAATTCAGCTATATATTTCAAGCAAACGCTGTGGAGTGTTCCAGAAAGCGCTGAGTTTGGCCGGAAATGACTTTTTGGCACTTTTCCCGATCATTCTCGCCATTCTATCATATCGAGATATATACCTGGATTTTTGAAAACGGTATCGCCCTAAGTAAGCGGTAGCTCGCCATGTAATTTTATTGGCTAATCGATTAATTTGGCTCAGCCAGATTCTCGCGGCGCCCGCACACGATGAGGAATTTGTCTCACGAACGACAGATATTTGCCTCACGACCTCGCGAGGCAAAAAAACTCACAAAAACGCCAGCGCACACTTAAGCCGGAAACTAACTACCTCGCGAGAAATTTTGCTCAGCACTTTTCTCAAGTATGCGTCAGGCTTAAGCCTAGGAGCATGGTAAACAAAGATGGCGGGAGGTAAACGGTACGCGAACCATCGAAAGGACCTTTTGCCAACGTTTTTGGTTTTAAAGAAGACGAAGTGGAATGGCGAAAAGCCTCATACGCAAATCGAGACGCCACCAAACTTTCGACCCGCGGCGCACCCTCCCGTATTTCTAGCAACCAGACAACACTCTCAATTACCAAGTAGACTCGCCGGGGGGTACTCTCTTATAAGGGCTTAATGGGGACTTGCGGCCACCCAGGGTATGTTTTTCGGGATTTTTGTCTTAAACAGGGTATCGATTTTATCATTTTTTGTCTTAATCAGGGTATCGATTTTATCAATTGTTGTCTTAAACAGGGTATCCTTTCTTGGACGATAACAGGAGCTTATTGCCTTATTACCTTATTAGGAGTTTATTGTCTTAGCTTATTATAAGCTCCTGACGATAAACAACCTGCGCGTATGTTCTACGAACTAAACTACAGCAAAAATTTTTCGGGTTAAATGTCTTAAACAGGGTATCAAAAATCGGAATTCTGTCTTAAACAGGGTAGGAAAATCAGCGATTTTTGTCTTAAACAGGGTCAGGGTATGAGGGGCCGGGCCGCTCCTCCCCACTCAAGGATATATCAAGTACTCCCCCCCCCCCCCCCCCCCCCCCCCCGCTTTAATGGTCACGAAATTTATGATATGCAATTACATTTCTAGACTACAATATCACTTAAGTTGGTGGAATATTTGCTTTGTGGCAGTTTTCATTCCGTTTGCCCGTCGTTCACGACATGGATGTATCTACTCCAACGCAAAGCCTAAAAGAAGTAGTGACATGCTCGGTGTGTAGTAACGTATACACAAACCCTAAACAGCTGCCCTGCTTACATATTTTCTGCCTTGAATGTCTCAACGACTTGGCAAGAACGAGCGCTCATCATGGCAGTGTCAAATGTCCGCTCTGCCAGAGTGAAGTTGCAGTTCCCGAGACTGGCACAATGGAAACCCTGCCTAGTTGTCTCAACGTGAAAAATCTACTCGATATTTTTGCCATCAAAGAGTCCAACACTTCAAAGGTAACCTGTGGAAACTGTGATGAGAAAAACGAGGAAGCGTCTTACTGTTTTCATTGTGACAACTTTTGGTGCCACGGTTGTTTGAATGCACACAACATTTTGAAGGAAAACAAACTGCATCGTGTTCTGGCTCTCAAAGATATAGGGAACTTTGAAGATGTCCTCAAACGACCGGACATCCTCGTTCGCCAAACTAGTGCTATAGTTCATACTAGTGGCGATACGAATGTAGCAGACGTAATGAATAATATCGATTGTAAACTTGACACTGCAAAGGAATCATCGAACACAATATCCAATTGTATTCAGCTTCTAGAGGAAGAGACCCGTTTACTAGATTATCGTTCGAAGACTAACAAGGAACACATACAACAAACAGTCAAATCTCTAATCCTGACGCTACGACAGAAAGAACAAGAATTAGTAACTGAAGTGGAAAATCAGACAAAGAAAGCCCACGAACATGTTATGAAAAGGAAAGATGAACTTCAGGATCAGTTGAACAAAAGGGAGCAATCCATCTCACAGATTGAGGCTCTTGTTCAACGCGATATGGGGGCGGCAGAATTTGTAACGAGTACCAAACCAATTATAGGTAAGCTGTTAGAAGGACTCCAAGAGCTACAAGATCTAGAAATGCCGCCGACCACTGACTGGAGAACTTTTACTATGTTTGCGAGAAACGACGAAATCTCTGAATCTCTTCAAGATTCAGGAATCGGTCATCTTGCTACCAAGGAAACTACAACAGAGTTAAACCAGTGCTCAGTAAAATGGTTTCAGACAGCTACAGCGGGACTGGAGACAGAAATTGAAGTGATCACCAGGAATTCCGAGGGAGAACAGTGTTATTGCCCAGGGGATTATATTACTGTACAGTTACTCTCAGCACAAAATCGTAACACTGTTGTGGAAATGAAAATCACTGACAAGAATAACGGCAGTTACATGATTTCCTTCATTCCAAGTGAGGCTGGGCAACATTTACCAACCCTTCAAGTAAATGGAGAAACCTCTGGAGGATTCCCACCGATTCTCATCAATGAACGGTCGTTCACGCCTGTCACAGTCATTGCAAACGGAATTATTGAAACTCAAACGCTCGCCAAGAATCTGGACCGTGTAGTTCAGGCTTCGAGACCCCGTTCGAGACAGATTGAGAAGAGTTTTCAGCATCCCTGGGGAGTGACTGTGAACGACTCAAATGAGATATTTGTAAGTGATATGGGCAACAATCGAATTATAATTTTCAATGAAACGGGAAAGTTTATCTGGTCCATTCGACACAAACTGCTTAACAAGCCAAGCGGCATATGCATAGATAATCAAGGTAGAATTTTTGTAGCAAACAGAGGTAATGGCAAAGTATTACTATTTAATTCCAAAGGAGAATATATTACGGCAGTTCATAATGGTGGACTGCTCAAAGAACCTCGGGGAATATCGCTGGACGCACAAGAAAATCTTGTTGTCTGCGAATCCTCGAGACTAAACAAATGTGTTTACATTCTTTCTCCCAATGGAAGTATTTTAAAGATAATTGGAAAGAGTGGGTTACAATTTCCATTTGACTGTTTATGTCATGACGATAAAGTCTTTGTCTCGGATCGTGATGCCCATCTTGTTAAGGTTTACAATCATAGCAATGGCAGATTTTTGTACGAGTTTGGCAGATGTAGGAATGCCGTAGATGTAGAATTAAACGAACCACTTGGGCTGGCAGTTGACAAACTAGGAAATCTTCTGGTTTGTTCTGGAAATCTTTCAAATGACCATAAAGTTAATGTCTTTACTTTAGATGGAAGATTTGTCACAGCATTTGGTGGATCGCGTGGGGCGGAGTTGGGGCAATTTGGAAAACCTTCTTCTGCTACGGTTTTAAGAAACGGTCGGATAGTTGTTTGTGAATTTGACAATTGTCGTCTACAAGTTTTTGAATAGCGTATATTGAAACACTTGCACTGAGATGTACCACTTGGATTATCAGTGGACCAAACAGACAAGCCTCTGGTTTGTTCTGGAAATTTATTAGACAACCATTCAATTTTTGTTCATGTCTTTACTTCAGACGGCTGGTTTGTTACAAAATTTGGAGGAAGGGTTGGGACAATTTATAAAACTTTCTGCTTCTACAGTTTTAACGAACGGTCGTATTGTTGTTTGCGAGTTGGAAAATTTCCGTCTTCACGTTTTTTATTAGTTTGATGCCATATGTAAAGATGAGTAAAGCCAAATGACCCAATTTTTACGTCCCATCAAAAACTGACAACATGTTAGCAGCCTCATAAGATAATTAAAACAAAATGAACACACATCTGAGGGGACAACATGGACTTGATAATAAATAGAGTTAACCCTTTGACGTACAGGGCGGGCGGACTGCATCCCTGGTTTTTCTCCGAATTTTTAAAGAGCATTTATCTTTAATACATGCCGTCTACAGTAGTTGTTTGTGTATCCTTGAGACACATGTTTGTGAAGTTTGGAGAAAAACAGTTGCTATGGTGACGAGATATGTTGTCATCAGTAGCATGAGGACAAGCCATTTTTGAATAAAAAAAACCGTGTTTTCCCCATTTTTAGGTAAAGAAACATATAAAACGCTATGTCATATTTTAGAACCCTAGCAAAAAATATGTTCAATTTTCCCATCTTCTCGATAAATTTGAATTTTAACTAAAATCCATCTTGGCCGCCATTTTGGATGACGTCATGGATCCCCAGCAGCGCAATCACCCATAATATTTTCCTTATATCGAGTAGAGCACATTACGGGCTATCCATTAAAGGTAAAATACTTTTTAAATGTTGTTACACTGCAAAAACCCAATGGGGGATTGCAACCCCCCCCCCCCCCCCCGTACCACGGTTGGTGTGACCAGGAGCCCCTATTGTGACCCATTGCGTTCACGATCAATCAATCAATCAATCAATCAATCAATTAACTTTATTTAAACACGGTAAAACGGCTCAGTAAAACTGGTTTTCAGACATGCCGTGCACTTAAATATAATCTAATCTAAATGATAACAAAAATATATAATATATATATTATTCACAGCTCTGGTTCTACCATCGAGCACTTTTATAGCGGATGAAGTCTTCAATTTTTTGAGCTATTTTGAAAAAAATAGCTCATTAGCAGGCGCAAAGGTTGGTTTGTGATGTTTGTTTGTTAGTATGTATGTATGTATGGATGGATGTATGTCTTGGGTTATGTCACACCAATCAGATTGTCTCTAGTATGTACACCGTGTACTATGTCAGCCAATCAAATTCTCGCTTCTAAAATGGTATTATTGAAGGTCAGAGAAGGGCACTTGGCATGAATTGAAAATCAGCCATCTTGGATGTTCGCGATTGTTGCCTCAAACACTAAAAGTGTAAAGTTTTGAAGATTTGTTGGTTGGGAATTGTGCAGTAATCCCGACTGGCTTGCTAACATGGCAATATCAAGGGCATTTATTCGCAAATACTGCCTAAAATGTGCTCTATGCATGAATTGTACAATTAATGGTCTGCGAGGGATGAGACGTCCAAAAAATGTGGACTGCGGTTACGTTTATAGGTGAGCTTGTACTGAAATAAGAAAGTATAGCTTTATTGCAAAAACAGCAAGCGGATTTCAAATAATGTGATGTGGAACATGAATTGGATGTTTAAAACCTGGGTTTCAAGCGATTACTATTTGAAATGGTATCTTTTTTGTCAGTCACGTTGTCTGCCCGTGAAAATGTTGAACTTTGTCCTTATAGAAACTTGTCCGGGATGCATGGAGTTCAACAGAGAAAACTTAATGCAATTAATATACAATTTACAGTATTTAAAACGTTTATCTTTCTGTGAATTAATGTGAGCAGATGTGTAGGTTATTAATTGTATGCCCCAAGCGATTACTACAAGCGAGTAGCGACTGTATTTTGTATGAGCAGTCACGTTGTGTGCACGTGCAAATGTTGAACTTTGTCCTTATAGAAACTGGTACGTGATGGAATTCAACATGTTTTCGAGAAAACGTTAATTCTTATGGTGCGTTAAAAAACGCCTGTTCAAAAAACTATTAGTTGCAAAATTCATTTTGGATGCGCTAAGTTTCTGATTTAAGACTTTTCTGGTCGACATTACAGGAAAAGATGTTTGGTTCCAAATGTTAACCTCAAGGTTGTGGTTTTGAGTTGAAAACAATTTAATCTAATTAGTTTCTGTTTCTATTTGCACGACTTTTTTGTGGAGAATAAAAACAGTTGTTTGAATACTATTAGTTGCAATTTACAAGGAGGCTACCAATATTCATTTTACATGCGTTTAGTTTCTGTTAAAGACTTTTCTGGTTGACATTACAGAAACAGGTGGTTCAAAGAATTTTTGTCACTAATTTAATTAGCTTGTGGTTTGGAGTTAAAACTATTTAATTTAATTAGTTTGCGGCCAAAGGGAACCATTTCCACGTTTCTTTTGTGAATAATAAAAGCAACGTTTTAAAAAAAGACTAGAATTTTCAGAAAATAATAATCCTTCAATTTGGATGCATCAAATTTCTGTGCAGGACTCTTCTGGTTGACATGTAATACACTGATTACAGAGACCAGTTGCTCATTTCACTGGGGCCGTAGTATCGTCATAAAATAACTCCGAAGATCCCGTGAAAAAGCTAGCCAAAACTTCCCACCTATTTTCATACCCTAACCCTTTAGGCTAGAATACAAAAGCAAACTTTGCATTTTTCCACCTAAATAGAGTTTTGGTCCCAGTGGGCCCGTTTCTCGAAAGTCCCGGCAACTTTTCGGGCCCGCAACTCATATTCAAATCAGAATCTATAAAATGGTGATGCATTTTTAGCCCTCAAACCAGCTCGACTTGTTTTGTCAATTTAGAATTTTATTGCTTAGCTTTCAAAATCAACAAAACTTTAATCTTTAATGAATACATTGCGCACATAAGATAGCTTTCCGGGCCCGAAACGTTATCGGGACGTTCGAGAAACGGGACGCAGTTCGTGATCTTGGTAGTTTTTGGGGGTAGGGGGCGGGCCGGAGGATTTGAAAAACGTATATCTGCAGGCGGTTATTTGTGCTAGTTTTCTTCCACTGTTTTGTTGCTTTCACCATTTCATATCATTTAGGGAATTTTCAAAATAGCTCATGCACGCAATGCGTGCCTATGTTTCCACTGGTGGTCATAATATATATATATATATATATAGTGGCAAAACTGTTACACTATACTGGTTTAAATAATACTAATAAGATTAATAATAATAAAAACACTATCTTACATCATAATATCCTCTATAAACACATAAAAATTACAATCATAGATGTCATAGAACCAGATTCTATTTTTGTTCGAGAGCTCTTTTGTAAGCGGTTAGACTACTGAGTTCTCGTATTTCATTGGGAAGCTCATTCCAGGCAATGGCACCACGATAGGAAAAAGATCGTTTCATGAAATTAGTTTTAGGCTTAGGTAGTTGCAGGTCAAATTTACTGCCTCTAAGATTGTAGTTATGTACCTCCGAGGTCAGTTTAAATAAATTTTGTAAATAGTCTGGTGCTATCTTATGGAAGACTTTGAACAATGGTTTATTTTCGTGTACGTCGGAGGGTTAAGGCTCCAGAATTAAAATTGTCTAGATTTTGAACATCCAACAGTCTTCCTATTTGGCTAAACACTACGTAATTTCAATCACTCAAACTTTATTTTGCCCCGGAGCAGGAATCCTCAACAAACCCTTCTGGGCTTTACGGGAGAGCCCCTGTTACAATGCTGATGCTACATTTCAAGGCATATGGCTATAAATAATCCTAAACGTACAATGTCTATATAAATTTTAACTAATTAATCAATTTATTTGATTGAGTTGAGTGTAACACATAGTGATCTAGAGTTTATAAATAAATCGTTAATATTTTACCATTTTGTTTTGTTTTTGTACTTGTTTTTGTTTTTTGTAATGACGGAATCCCAGAAAACTACCAGTTTTACACGATTATCGCCCACGGCGGGTAACACATCAGTATCACATGTCCCGCATTACATACACTTATAACAAGGAGATCGGACGTCAGCTTATGAAGGTCTATGAAGGGGCCACAGGCAGCCGCTATCGGTCCATTGTTGGTCTCATCTCCCCCATCCCACCCATGGACAATATATGGCACTGAGGGTGGTCACAGCCAGGGTTTTGTCGTTACATCCTCAGTGGTTCTTTTACGTCCCCATCGGAGATGGCACCACCATTTCTACGTAGTCATCCGAGCCACGTGAAGGTCTAACCATTTGCAGATATTGTAGCAAAGGCAGCACCTTCATCCTCAGTTATTTTAAGACCCTGAGTGTTGGTCCGGCCGGGGTTCGAACCCGCGACCTCCCGCTCTGCAGACTGGCGCTCTATCAACAGAGCTAACTCTATCATTGAGTATAAAGCCTGATACAGTCGAATACGGACACGAAAGGGGCAGACATGGTTTTCACATGACGTCATAAAAATTAAAAAATCTAAAGTATACATCCTACAAAGCTGTTTCTAACATGGTATGTGGATGCAAGTGTTATAATCTTTCACAAAAAGTTTCAGGTTTTAAAGATGTTTTGCTTCCGATTTACAAAAGTTTTAAATGTGTCACGCAATGCGTCACGCTACTAAGTTCAGATAAGCCGCGAAAATAAACAAAATTGAATCAGCTGAAAGTTATTGTTTGCATTATAAGTACTTATAAGCCGAGTTAATTGAGCTTATAGCAAATACAATATTTTTGGATGTGATTTTTGGCGTAATTAAGACTTTGAATTTTTGGCCGCCATCTTTGTGCCCCTGAGTGGGGCACAAAGATGGCCGCTCCATACATTTCTTACTAAAAATATCTAATACTCGTTTGCCTATAACTCTTGAACGAAATGCTTTTACGCTTCAAAATTTGGCCAAGATGTGTAGTTTTAAACTCTCTACAATCCCATAAACATTTTGGATTCGAAATCTATTTTTTAATGCTTCTGAATTTTGATATGGCGTAAGTGAAAGCCAAGAGAGGTAGGGATTGGATGAAGTTTCGAATCTTCAGGACCAAGTGAACTGTCCGTAATAGAGGTGTACGTATTTGAGGTGTCCGTAATAGAGAGATGTCCGTAAGAGATAGAAGTGCCCGTAAAAGAGATCGAGGTGTCTGTAATAGAGAGGTGTCCGTAATAGAGAGGTGTCCATAATAGAGAGGTGTCCGTAATAGAGAGGTGTCCGTAATAGAGAGGTGTCCGTAATAGAGAGGTGTCCGTAAGAGATAGAGGTGCCTGTAATAGAGAGGTGTCCGTAATAGAGAGGTGTCCGTAATAGAGAGGTGTCCGTAATAGACAGGTGTCCATAATAGAGAGGTGTCCGTAATAGAGAGGTGTCCGTAATAGAGAGGTGTCCGTAATAGAGAGGTGTCCGTAAGAGATAGAGGTGTCCGTAATAGAGAGATGTCCGTAAGAGATAGAGGTGTCCGTAATAGAGAGGTGTCCGTAAGAGATAGAGGTGTCCGTAATAGAGGTGTCTATAAGAGATAGAGGTGTCCGTAATAGAGAGATGTCCGTAAGAGATAGAGGTGTCCGTAATAGAGAGATGTCCGTAAGAGATAGAGGCGTCCGTAATAGAGAGGTGTCCGTAAGAGATAGAGGTGTCCGTAATAGAGAGATGTCCGTAAGAGATAGAGGTGTCCGTAATAGAGAGGTGTCCGTAATAGAGAGGTGTCCGTAAGAGATAGAGGTGTCCGTAATAGAGAGATGTCCGTAAGAGATAGAGGTGTCCGTAATAGAGAGGTGTCCGTAAGAGATAGAGGTGCCCGTAATAGAGAGATGTCTGTAAGAGATAGAGGTGCCCGTAATAGAGAGATGTCTGTAAGAGATAGAGGTGCCCGTAATAGAGAGGTGTCTGTAAGAGAGAGAGGTGCCCGTAATAGAGAGGTGTCTGCAAGAGACAGAGGTGCCCGTAAAAAAGATCGAGGTGTCCGTAATAGAGAGGTGTACGTATTTCAGACGTCCGTAAAGATCGAGAGGTTCGACTGTTCGTACTGTTCTAGTTTTTTGTCCCTCTTTTCGCGCTTTTAGATCACTTGCGCTGCTCCACAATATGTGAAGGTTTATGAGTCAGAACATACTTTAATAAACAAGTCTGGAAAAGTCAACAATCACACGATTTCAAATATCTCAAAAATATCCAATGAACTGAAAACCAGGATTCATAAATAGATTCCCCATACTGAATTTTGTAACAGAAATGTAAAGTGTCGTCATTTTTTCTTGGTTTCGTAGAGATCTCCTTCAAACTTGAGGAGATACAAAAAGTCATGAATTACGATTTTTACAAAGAAATGCATATGTTGTGGTGCAATTTTGTCCTTGGTGCAAATTTTCTTTTCCTTTGTTTTGGGGTATGGTAATGTATGATAATGAGTTTTTAACAAAAGAAAAGAAAATTTGCACCAAGGATAAAATTGCACCACAACATATACATCCTGAATACATCGTTTTCTTTATCAGTTGCAACGCTGTTAGGCGTAGTAGAGTTGATTATAAAGTGGCGGACGGGAGGGGGGGGGGGTGAATTAAAAGATGGGGGTGTGGGGAGGGGAGAAGTGAAAATGTTAGCAGTTTTTCGAGCTTACTTTCTCAAAAAGCGGGTCAGTTGTTGGGAAGAAGGAGGAAGGAAGGGGGGGGGGGGGGGGGGGGAGGGTCGTGTGGATTTCTGGAGGAGTCACCCATGTTCTCCCTTAGATCCGCCTCAGAAAATTACTGATCACAGGATCATGAACAGTCTCACGACTGTCCTTAATATCGCACAACTACCAGTGTTTAACAACTCTGTGATGATGGCTAAACATAGTTTATTCTCAGCCAAACGCCATGTACGCCGTCCCATCCATGTCGGGTCGTTTAGCTCAAGAAAGTTCCCATAAGCAGAACAGGGTAAATAACCTCAAATCGCTCATATTTGCGATCCAACACAACAGAAGGATAGAAAAGAGCACGCGGACGTTTTTGGTAATCATCATTTATTTAGCTAAACCTCATTTTAATTTATTTATTTATTTATTTATTTATTTGCTATACAAGCGTCAACTAACACATTATCATTGATTTGAGCTGAAAAATGATCACACAAGTTTACTGTTTACTATACAAGCGTCAATTAATACATTATCATTGATTTGAGCTGAAAAATTATCACACACGTTATTCAGTGGCACCCAACGAAGAATGTTTAGGAAAACGCTTGGAATAGCCCAATTTCGATATATTAAAATTCAACTTTAAACAAAAGACATCACTACGAAGCTTAGGGGAATGATAGTAGGGATTCATATGGTTTATTCCCCTAAGCCTCGTAGTGATGTCTTTTGTTTGAAGTTGAATTATTGGGCTATTGCGTCTACTGTTTTTCATATCATTTTAGTGTTGTTACAGGAAACCATGTGAAAGCTGACACAGTTTGAGCTTTTCGACCAATTTAGCAGCAGAAAAGTTAGGAAAAGGACCCTTATCACTTGAATTTACCAGCTGCTTTTACCGGAAATCCTAGCTGATCTTTTTTTCGTACCAAAACGATTTTTTTATCCCTCCGAAAACAAAATGCGTTACATTTTCCGATATTAGGAAAGTTTGAGGCGACATTTCGGACATTTTACTGAAGAAAATTCAAGTCTTAAATCTAATTTATTACAAATATTCAAGATGACAAAGGCGTCGTTCACACTTGTTGCCCGAGCACTGTTCCCGGGCACCGGTGCCTGAGTACAAGGTATCGACCTTGTACCCGTGCCCGAGCACCGTGCCCAATTATTGGCACGGGTACTTACAAAAATCCGTGTTCACATTGGTGCCCGTCAGGCACTGTGCCCGGGCACGGTGCTCGGGCACCAAGTGTGAACGATGCCTAAGGCGGCCTCCCGAACAGATTTCCACCGAAACGATTTGATGGGCGCTCCTGGTTATTCTTAATTTATTTGTGTTGTGTAATTTATTTACATGAGGCAACTGAATTACTAGATAGAGCAGTTTTCAATTGAGTGTCGAAAGTAATTGCACAATTGCTTTGGTTTTGCATTGCTACGTTTTGTGATTGGCTAAAAAATCTCGCGCCACTTTCTCAACCAATCAGAAGTAAAACCAAACCAATCGTGACCTGCTCGCACGCGTTTTCCCGCGCTTGGCGCCGCCGACATGTAATTGCTTCGAGCTCTGATTGGTTCATTGGATTGTTTACGACTGCTGTGATTGGTCAGAGTAATTACTTTGGTTTGGTTTTTATGACACTCAATTGAAAACTGCTCTATCGTGATCGATACATGCCATTGGGCAATGTGGTAACTATAAGTGATACCCGGAAAGCGATATTAATATACAAAGTGCAGCCGGAAGACTTCTACAAGTTATGGACTTCCGATGGGACTAAAATATCATTATACCGATGTGATATTATCATACACTTTATTGCTTTTGCCATCTGGGAAATTATTTCTCCTTATCTACTCTTGTTAATAGTCTCTCTGAGTCTCTAAATCGTAAATTAGGCTTAACCATTCGAGTGAAACCTTGTTTTTGGAAATTACTCAAGGGGATAATCAGCAATATTAAGCTTCACGCCCCGCACCAACAAAGCAATTTTAAATATTGTTTTATTTCTGACTCTGATTACGAACTGGAGATATTAATCCCTACACACCAAAACTGAAAACCAATTTAAGGGAGTTGCTTTATAAAATGGCGTTTGAGTAGTAACCCAAATAAATAGCTAAACTTTGAACTTGCAATATCTCCAGATTTTTGGTTTGCCAAAATCAGTGATTCGAAAAAATTCAGATCATTTTTTTAAACCTTTACTAGATTTATTGTTCAGTGTGCATCGATCTGCTATTCGGCTTTTGTTATAATTATTTTTTCTGATGGAACTTGTCTGCTTATTTGGCCTTATTATTGCATCACAAGGTCATGCAAATTTATACGAGCTGCATAATCTGCAAAGACTTTGTTTTTTCATATACACTATTCAAAAACTTGTAAACGACAATTGTCAAATTCGCAAACAACTATCCGACCGTTTCTTAAAACCGTAGCAGAAGAAGGTTTTCCAAATTGCCCCAACTCTCCCCCACGTGATCCACCAAATGTTGTGAGAAACCTTCCATCTAAAGTAAAGACATTAACTCTATGGTCATTTGAAAGATTTCCAGAACAAACCAGAAGATTTCCTAGTTTGTCCACTGCCAGCCCAAGAGGTTCATTTAACTCTACCTCCGCGGCATTCCTACATCTGCCAAACTCGTACAAAAATCTGCCATTGCTATGATTGTAAACCTTAACAAGATGAGCATCACGATCCGAAACAAAAACTTTATCGTCATGACATAAACAGTCAAATGGAAATTGTAACCCACCCTTTTCGCCTATTGTCTTTAAAATGCTTCCGTTGGGAGAAAGAAACTGAAGACAATTATTTCCCCTGTCACATATAATAAGATTTCCTTGAGCATCTAGCGATATTCCCCGAGGTTCTTTAAGCAAGTCACCATTGTGAACCGCCGTAACATATTCTCCCTTGGAATTAAATAGTAATATCTTGTTATTACCTCTGTTTGCTACAAAAATCCTACCTTGATTATCTATGCATATACCCGTTGGCTTGTTAACCACATTCTGTCCAAAGGACCAGATAAATTCGCCCTTTTCATTAAAAACTACTATTCGATTGCTGTCCATATCACTTACAAATATTTCATTCGACTCATTCACAGTCACTCCCCATGGATGGTTCAAACTCACCTCTTCAATCCACCTCGAAGACAGAGCTACAAGGTCTGCTAGACTCTGGGTGAATGTTTGAGACTCAAAAACTTGGTTTGCAATGAATTGGACGGGCATGAACGATCGCTCTTTGACGACAGTCGGTGGGAAATCCCCAATGGATTCTCCATTAACTTGAACGGTTGGTAAATGTTGTCCAGCCTCACTTGGAATAAAGGAAATCATGTAACTGCCGTTATTCTTGTCAATGATTTTCATTTCAACAACAGTGTTACGGTCTTGTGCTGAGATTAACTGTACAGTAATATAATCCCCTGGGAAATAACACTGTTCTCCCTCGGAATTCCTGGTAATCACTTCAATTTCTGTCTCCAGTCCCGCTGTAGCTGTCTGAAACCATTTTACTGAGCACTGGTTTAATTCTGTTGTAGTTTTTTTAGTAGCAAGATGACCGATTCCTGAATCTTGCAGGGATTCAGAGATTGCTTCGTTTCTCGCAAACATAGTAACAGTTTTCCAGTCACTAGTCGATGGCATATCTAGATCTTGTAGTTCTCGGAGTCCTTGGAATAGTTCATCTATCATAGTATTAGCACTTACAAATTCTGCTAACGCGCTGCGTGGGACAAGAGTCTCGATCTGTGAGATGAATTGCTCCCTTTTGTTCAATTGATCCTGGAATTCGTCTTTATTTTTCCTTAGCTGTTCTTGGGCTTCCTTCGTCTGATTTTCCACTTCAGTTACTAATTCGTGTTCTTTTTGTCGTAGTGTTAGGATCAGAGATTTGACTGTTTGTCGAATCTGTTCCTTGTTAGTCTTCGAACGATAATCTAGTAAACGGGACTTTTCCTCCAGTAGCCGGATGCAGTTAAAAATTGTGTTCGATGATTCCTTTGCAGTGTCAAGCTGAGAAGCAATGTTTGTATTTACGGCTGTTGCAGCAGCATTCTCTCGAAGCTCAACCATAACACTAGGTTGTGATGCAGGAGTTACTGGCCGTTGGAGGACATCTTCAAAGTCCTTATCGTGAAAGTCTTTGAGAGCAAGGACACGATGATCCTTGTTTTCCTTCAAAATATTATGTGCATTCAAACAGACTTGGCACCAAAGTTTGTCACAATGAAAGCAGTAAGATGCTTCCTTGTTTTTCGTATCACAGTTTACACAAGTCACCTCCAAAGTGCTGCACTCTTTGATGGCCAAAATTCCGAGTAGGTTTTTCACGTGGAGACAGTTAGGCAGAGTTTCCATCGTGCCAGTGTCGGATACGGCGACTTCAATCTGGCAGAAGGCAGAGGGACATTTGATCTTGCCATGATGGACGCTCGTCCTTGCCAAATCGTTGAGACATTCAAGACAGAAAATATGCAAGCAGGGCAGTTGTTTGGGATTTGTGTATATGTTACTACACACTGAGCAGGTCACTTTTTCTTTTAGCTTGTGCATCGGTGAAGGGACATTCAACTTGAGAAGTTAGAGTAATAAATATTCCACATGGCTGAGTGATTGCAGTGACATGATTTCCGCTTAGAAGTGATATTGGAATGGCAGAGTCAATAGCTCATTGCTCATTTATGATTGGCTATCTTTAGTGGAAATCAGACAATTGTCACATCAAGCCTACAGTTATCACGTAAACAAAATTATCACGCAAACCAGTAGTTACCACAATATGGTCACGCAAATTAATTGTACGAATGGTGAGTTTACTAGTTTTAATCATGTGATGAAGGTTAACAATATTCGTGCAGTATTGTATTTTCCAGGAGCAATATCTCCTGATTTTCTCAGAAATTTTAAATACCTCTACCCGGTGTATAAATGAATACCGGTGCATAGATGATACTCAAGCATGTTAAGGCATGGCTCGTCCCTTGGTGTAGACCCCCCGCGAAGTAAATTCTTTTTTCCTTTGGAAGTAATGCATTTTAGCCCCAAGAGTCACCAAAAGTATACAACAAACTGGATTTAGCGTCTTTAAATAACTTAAGGTTTGATTATTGTGGTCACGTGTCTGATGACGTCATAATTTGGACAAAAATGAAACTTCAAATGGGGTAAGGATGGTTAACTTTAGCCAAAAGAAAATCATAAGCAATTGTTTGCCTCAATGCATAAATACTATCCCTGCCCGGAATGGACAATGGTTGTGTTTTATTAACAAGATATTAAGAGACAAAATATGTCACGTGACCTGTTTTACGAAATAGCCCTTTAACTGTAAATCATAGTCAACCATTCCGGCCAGGTTCATATAGGGGAGAAGCATACAAATACGTTAACGGTTCAATTTATATCCATTATATGCCATCTCGGCACCCCATTTTCAATTTTCTTTTTGTGTAGGAAAACAATCATAACAAGTCACGTGATGCAAATATGAGACATTTAAAGTAAACAATGGTTCAAGGTTAACAAGTTTTATCCTGCTGCTAAGTTTGAGCCTGTTCAGGTGAATCACTTTAAAGTTATGACCGTTTTCAGGTTTTATGCAAATTAGGCTCTGAGCCATGCCTTAACATGCTTGAGTAAACATAAAATAAACTTGCTTCCCATCCAAAAGCATTCTCGTTCCTAGAGGCACCTGGTTCTTATAGCCGCCGGAGCCTGAGCAGGAGGAGGTCCCCGTGCTTGGGTTGCATCTACGTCATATCAAAATGGGCGTGGCCAGGAGCTTATTACCCCATAAGCTCCTGGCGTGGCTCTTTCGCCAGAGCGATTCCGCCCATTATTTTTCTTCCTGCTGCCTCTATTGTAAACGAAAAAAAGGCAAGGCTGATTCGAAAGTGAAGGAATATAATGAAATTTATCCAATATTTCGAAAGGCACGGCCTTTCGTCTTCAGGGTATTACAAATAATGACTATGGGTAACTAATCAGAAAACGGCAAACTGATCCTTACGGCAAGGCGATGAAAGATTAAACAAAATAATAAAACAAAAAATATATATTCAAACAAATTTTTTGTTTTGTTATTTTGTTTAATCTTTCATCGCCTTGCCGTAAGGATCAGTTTGCCGTTTTCTGATTTTCTACAAGTAATTATTGTACTGATCCAGGTCTACAACTGGAAGATCCGGCACCTCTCAACGGTTTGTCGCTGTGGTCTTGCTGATATTTTATATTATGGGTAACTAGGACGTTACAATTTAAATTTAAGTATAGCGTGCAATATGATGCTATGATAACATATAATACAATGGACCTATCAGTATAAGTTAATATTTTCACCTCTCCGCCATGAACACGTTGTGTTATTTGCACATGACGGGTGTCGAACGTACCTCTTCTGGCTGAGTACATTATTTCTCCCCCAGGCCGCCACCCGACGGGAGGGCGCTGCTTTCAGACTTCTCTCCTGGAACGGGAACGAGGTGGCTTCGTCTTTCGCCCGCACTCATTTCACTCAGCGGAGCCTTTGCGGACGAGATTGAGAGACGCTAAAATTTTGTTTCGCTTTCCAAAAATACAAAAACACTTTTGTTTTGCTCTTATGAGCTTACATGATGGATGTTCCTACTCTGATGCATAACCTAAAGGAAGAAGTAACTTGCTCGGTGTGTATGCAACCGTACACAAAACCCAAACAACTGCCCTGCTTTCACATTTTCTGCCTTCAATGTCTCAACAATCTGGCAAGGACAAGTACCCGAAATGGCAAGATCAAATGTCCGCTCTGCCAGAGTGAAGTCGCTGTTCCCGAGACTGGCACGATGGAAACTCTGCCTAGCTGTTTCTACGTGAAAAATTTGCTCGATATTTTGGCCATCAAAGAGTGCAACACTTCAAAAGTAGCATGTGGAAACTGTGATAAGAAAAGTGAGGAAGCGTCTTATTGTTTTCATTGTGGTGGTTTCTGGTGTAACGACTGCGTGAATGCACACAATATTCTCCGTGCTAACAAGGAACATCGCGTTCTTTCACTCAAAGATTTTCGAGATGAGGACTTTGAAGATGTTCTTAAGCGCCCAGCATTTTGCCAGAAGGAGCTCCACGAGAAAGAGGTCCTGAAGTTTTATTGTAAAGTTTGTGAAGTTCCTGTGTGCCAGAATTGTGTGATTGTAGAACATAATAAACACGATGTGGAATACTTAGAAGTTTGTGCAAGAGCGGTGAAAAACAGTATTGCTTCCAAACTAGATATGGCAAAGAAATCATCACAAACATTTTCCAGTTTTATTCAAGAATTAGAGATATCGCCCCAAATACTGGAACATCGTTCTCAAATGACCAAAGAGCAAATCCATGAAACAGCCAAATCACTCATCTCCGCAATAAAACAGCAGGAACAAGAATTGGTAGCTAAGGTAGAAAATAAGACAAAGACATTACTGGAGAACAACATGAAGAGCAAAGCCAAATTCGAAGAACAATTAAAAAAGAATGAAGAAACAATCAAACAAGCTGAGCGTCTTCTTAAATGCAGTACAGGGGCGGAGCTTTTAAGGACCAAAACAGTTATAGATGAGCTATTTCAAGAAGTTCAGGAGGAACAAGACATGTCATCAATGACTGACTGGAAAAGTGTTACTTTGTTTGTGAAAAATAAAGAAATCACTGAATGCCTTCAAACATTAACAATTGGCCAGCTAGACACTAGAAAAATTGCAACAGAGGCAATGCATTGTTCAGTTGAAGTATTACAGGCAGCAGGAGCAGGGTTAGAAACAGAAATTGAAGTAATCACAAGGAATTCTGAGCGAGAACAACACTATTGCCCAGGGGACTACATTACTGCTGGTGTTGTCTCTGCACAAGGAAGAAAAGCTGAAGTTAAAATTGTCGACAAGAAGAATGGCTGCTATAGAATTTTGTTCATTCCAAGTGAGGCTGGACATTATTTTTTAACCATTCAAATAAATCAAGAAAACATTAAAGAACTTTCACCGATTGACATCAAAGAACGATCCTTCAGACCTGTGAGAATCATTGGAGAAGAAACTATCGAAGGTGCAAATTTGACGAAGCCCTGGGGAGTGACTGTGAATGACTTGAATGAGATCTTTGTAAGTGATATGGACAACAATCGAATTGTAGTTTTTAATGAAAAAGGAGAGTTTATCAGGGCCTTTGGACAAAATGTTCTTAACTGTCCAAATGGATTGATTACTGATAATACAGGTAGAATTTTTGTGTGCAGTAGAAATAATAATGAAATATTACTTTTTGCATCAAGTGGAGAATATGTTTCAACGATTTACAGTGGTGAATCACTGAGAGAACCCCGGGGAATATCTCTAGATGCTCAAGGAAGTATTATTGTCTGCGATGCAGGAAATAAATGTGTTAGGTTTATTTCTCCCAAAGGTAACATTTTTAAGACAATAGGGAGGGGTAGGCTACAAATGCCATTTGACTGTTTGTGTTATAAAGATAAAATCTTTGTTTCTGATCGTGAAGCCCATCTCATTAAGGTTTACAATAGCAATGGAAGATTTTTGTATGAATTTGGCAGACATGGAACTGGAGATGGAGAGTTAAATCTACCAACTGGTCTAACGGTGGATAAAACAGGTCACCTTCTTGTCTGCTCTTTGGGTAATCATAGAGTACAGGTATTCACTTTAGATGGAAAATTTGTCTCCAAGTTTGGCGAATATGGAAAAGAGTTGGGACAAATGAACATGCTTTCTTCTGTTTGTGTACTAAATAGTGGCCACCTTGTTGTTTGTGACTTTCAAAATTTTCACTTACAAATTTATGAGTAGCTGCATGTCTAGTCTGCAAAGCAGGCATATTTGGGGGGCGAACAAACGCTGAGTTAAACTGCAGACATCTGAGGCAAGTCAAAAGACACAACCAAGGGTGTGGGAGTCAGGCTTGAAGACGAAGGAGGGGGGAGGGGGAGAGGAAAGAAAAATATGCCTGCCCGCACTCATTGTTCATTTGGGAAACTCTGTTCGTAGATGAACAGAGTTCCTGATTGGTGCAGTAGGTCGCATATCGACTGTTATAATTCAACACATTGATACACTGCCCAAATACGGTCAAAAAGTTATCGATATATGCCATGTCTACATGACGTATATCCAACGATGGAGGTAAATTTCACATTTTGACAAGAGAATGCAAAAATATATATTTTTATATTTTTTTTTCGATATTTTTTCTTCAAGCCGTGCTTTGTTATCAATGTGTTGAATTATAAAACTATTATTGAGCTCAAGCTTCCGTGATATCGCCTAATTTTAGCCAACTCGGCCTGCAGCCTCGTTGGCTAAGAATTTAGGTGATATCACGTGCGCTTTTGTGCTATAATAGTTAAATACCTGTCAATCTTTGGCATGTTTTCCCTCCATGCAGATTCAAGGAAAGTGATGTTTCTTCATCAGTTTACTCTGCAGCAAGTTTGGCGACACCTGGACAAATTTTTCACACAAATCGGTTTTTAGCACATTTTTAAACATTGTGATAAGAGTTTGAATATAAAACAATCGATATTTGGCCGTATTTCATCACCCGAGGAGACACCACAGGCCCAAATTGTATGTTTTTGATAGCTTCAGGATTCTTCCTAACTGATGTTTTAATTGATATCTGGGTATTTTATTAAAATCTTCTGAACATAACCTTTACAGTTATGACTGTACAAAAACTCCGGTGTAGTTATATTTTTGCCATGAATACTCCCGCTGTCAGATGCTTGTCTGGCTTTTGGGTGCAATTACGGAAATGGTAACACGGTTGATTTAATTACAACGGCATGGCAAACCACAATTTTCTCATTTTGCAATAGAAGCAATTCAAACAATGTCTTGGTGATTCTATTTTCATGAAGAGGACAGCAATGAAATTAAAAGCCTGCAACTAAAAAGGAAAGAAATCAAACACAGCCATTTTGAATACAGCAGTTGCATGCGAACCATTCTCCCCTAGGGATAAAGCACGGTATGCGATCAAATGGATTATTTAAGAGGGTTTGTGTATGTGTTTCCTGATTTCACAGGCCTTGTGGGCAGGCGTTTTTTCTTTCTTTTCCCCACCTCCTCCCCAGCCCTTTGACTCCTCCTAGCCCCCGACATTTTGCAAAACCAAATTGACAACCAAACACTAAATTCAGCACTTGCCCGCCAAAAGCAAAACAAAAACAAAAAACGCCTGTACTGCAGGCTACTGCATGTCTGGACAGTGTTTATGACTCTGTCATGTATAAAGCAATTTAAATGCCAACTTGGCACACATTTATTTCGTCTGGTTTCAATTTTGTTACTTGATTGTTTGTGTTATGAAGTCAGACCTATGTGTCTAACTTAGCCTATTTTAAAAAAAGTAAGGTTTAGTACAAAAATAGCAATGGCAGGATTTTATATGAATTTGGTAGATGTGTAATTAAAGTAATTAAATTATCCAGCTGGATTTGCTTTGGACAAAATAGGACAGCTTCTAGTTTGTTTTTTACTGGTAATTGAGGAAAAAAGTTAGGACAAAAATACAATCCTTGTTCCGTGTCTGTAATGAAAAGCAGCCAATTATACATTTGCTGTGATTGTACACATTTTTTAATGGTTGATCAGGACAGTGTCAAATTAGGCAGCCTTTAAATAGTACATTGTGACATAAAAAGTTATGCCAAATAAGTCAGGATCAATCGGTGGCAGATCTTGAAAAAAAAAATGGGACCTGATGGGATGAATTTTTTTCACTGTCTACCATTTTCACTCTCTCCCCACCACCCAAGTCTGGATCTGCCACTGAATCCCAACCGTGACCAATTTCTAGTTTAAAGGCCCACCTTCACCCAAAAGATGTTGCGGTCAATTGTTTTTGTTTTGAAATGCTCTATTGTTCATACGTGTGATCTGATTGGTTGCACACATTCAAGCGTGAATTTCGTGAAGTTCAGCACAGAAAGTGATCACGGCATGCACAGCAGTTTGGGTGAAGGTGGGCCTTTAAATATACACTGTGTTTAGATGGCACAAAATATGAAGCCATTTGTAATCTATTATTAGACTACTGATGTCCAAACTCTAATTACAAATGTTTACTTAGTGAACCTGAGATCTTCGATTGGTGTTGTTTTACTAAGTATGTGCACTATTCCCCAGTCAGGGAGAATTAGGACATTGTGATAAAAAAAGAAGGAATATTTCATTGTTAGTATTTTTAGTAAGTTAAGACTGAAGTAAAAATCACAAATAAAATGAGTGTTAAAAATTCAGTTACAGTGGAACCTCTCCTTTGGGACACCTCTATTCAGCGGATGCCTCCATTCAGGGGACACAAAATTTGGTCCGGAAAAATGTTCATATAATCTTTGTATCCGTTACCTCTATTGAAGGGACACCTTATTCAGGGGAAGGGGACACTTTTTCTGGGTCCCGAAGCCTGGTTGTAACCTCCATTCAGGGGACACCTTAACCACTCAAAACGTGACTGACCCCCAGAGGGTTCATGTATGATAAGATTAAGTGTACACTAATCACAATGATGACACCTTTCACAACATCAATTGATGAAAGATAACTTCATTACCAAAGGTTAACAGGAAACAAGCAATTGTCAGACCTCGTGCTAATTCCATGCGACAATTTATGAAAAATGGCTACATGAAGACTTAAAAACAGTCTGACATCACCAATTGTTTTGTCCACTGACTGCTTTGTAGAGTCAGATCTTGAGAATTTTACCAATACGGTTGTACTCTGTATGTTATAACAAGTTGTTGCAGTTTGCAAAATGTACCCAATGCAAGTCTTTTTTGTGACTGCCTATGGCACTTAAGGTGGCTCCATATTGTTCAGCCCTCTCGTCTTTTGCATTCCATTACAGCTAGCCCGATGGTGTGGCTAAAAATCTTTTACTTGAAACCAGTAAATCCTTTATCAGTCAACAAAGTGGTATCCAAACGACGTCATTCGTTGCCATGACAACGCGAAGAGGTTAAAAATACGCAATTTTGGACCATTTGAGGCTAATAACTTATAAACTACACGGTGAAAGTTTTTGTTTTCGATATATTTTTGTTCAATTGGCAAGAGAAACATTTTAACAATTTTTAAAAAAATTCTGTACATAGAGATCAGAGCTACCTTAAATTTATGTAAAAAATAACATATCTCTGAATCCTGTGTACAGATTTTTTTCAAAATTGGCACAAATGTTTGTTTTGTTTATAAGACGAAAATATATAAAAATCAAAAAATTTCACCAAGCAGTTTTGAAGTTATTAGCCTCAAAAGGTTGAAAATGGGGTCTTTTTGGCCTCTTTTTTACGTTGCCATGGTAACAAATTTTGATGTCGTAGCCACCTAAATTTGTTCATTGGTTAAGTGTTTACAAACCTGTACCAAATGTTTTCTCTTAACTTTACTGGTGTAGCTGTGATTAAATATCATAGATGTATCATGATAGGAATGTTTAAACTATTGGTAGCCATCTTAAATCGATGTACTGTACTTGTGGGAATTCAACACAATATCTCAGAGAGTAATGTTAATCATGATTTTGTATACATTATCTAGCTGCTTGAAATAATGACTGCAGCGGATTTCAAACCAGAATAAAAAAATGTTATTTTTTTTGGTTAATTATTAACAAACCCCAACCCAGCCTCCATTCAGGGGACACTTGCCCTGGTCCCGAGGGTGTCCCCTGAATGGAGGTTAATTCCACTGATTTTGTTTTCATTGTGTTCGAGAAATGTTTTAGAATTTTTCACTGTTTAAAAAATGCAAATTGCATATCTTACTCCTATGAATTCAATGCCTTAATCCTCGCCAAATCTCTGAGCTACTTTTTACCATGCACTGTAATTCCAGTTCAGTGTGATGTACGCAGTCTGTAAAAATATTTAATTGTAAATAACAATGTTGATCGTCGTACCTTTTCGGGGTTAGAAAAAAGTAAATGGTACCTTTTATTAGGGTGAAAGTTTCTTAACTTGTAGCTTTTGTGGTAAATGTAGATAATGCGGAGACTTGCTTAGCACGAACAAAACATCTTTTGTTGAAATTAATTTCGTTGCTGATATGATAGCGACTGAGAAGACACGCCCACAAATCAAGATTCTGGTTGCCTAACAGCAGCTGACCAGATCACTGATGTAATATACTGAATTTCAAATATGAATTCGCAGTCCTTATCGGTGTGTCGGTTGTTTTGCTTATCATTGACTTTGTGGAGTAAGCCTCTCATCACACCGCAACGAAACCGGGAGGGATCTTCCTATAGCTTGTATACGGGCAGGCTCCGTCTGAAAGGGGTCACTCTTTGTCCTCGAACTATAGCGAAGAGTAGGTAAGATTGTTAAACTAAAGTGGGTGGAAAACACTGTGAAGTAAAAGGGATACCCAAACCAAATATTTAAAAGGGATGCAAACTTCGTTTTAGGAAGAAGAGAAGTATAAAAAATAACTCGGCTCCTGACATCACCCATTACAACACTCGAGACAGAAACTGGATACAAGAAATTGTAAAAGTAAGTGTATTTTATTGAATTACTGTACATCAATTCCCATACAAATTCTTATAAATTCTCGACGGTCAGGTAGTAACCGATTCCAGCGTTTTCGTCTGCGGTTATACAAGAAAGAAACTCGCCTTTAGTTCGCGTGACCATTTTTTAGTTCGCGTGATATAAAGTTGTGCAATTCGCGTGACCGTTGTCCTGTTCACGTCATCATTACTCAATTTGTGAAATACAATATTTAAATGAAATATACGCTCCAATAAACAAGATCTATTAACCCTGGTTTTTCTTTCATCTTCTATTTCTAGGAAATCACGAGACGTCAAGTCAGCTGTCATTTGCATTACTCATGCTCAGCCTTGTCGAATATTCAGACTTCGTGACAATTTCGATTCTTTTCGCCCAAACGTTCTCAAGATGGATGTTCCTACTCTGATGCACAACCTAAAGGAAGAAGTAACTTGCTCTGTGTGTATGCAACTGTATACAAAACCCAAACAACTGCCCTGCTTACACATTTTCTGCCTTCAATGTCTGAACAACTTCGCTCGAGCCAGCGCCCATAATGGCAAGATCAAATGTCCGCTCTGCCAGAGTGAAGTCGCTGTTCCCGAGACTGGCACGATGGAAACTCTGCCTAGCTGTTTCTACGTGAAAAATCTGCTCGATACTTTGGCCATCAAAGAGTGCAACACTTCAAAGGTAACTTGTGGAAACTGTGATAAGAAAAGCGAAGAAGCATCTTATTGTTTCCATTGCGGCAAGTTTTGGTGCAAAAATTGCTTAAACGGACATAACATTTTGAGAGAAAACAAAGAACATCGCGTCCTTGCTCTCAAAGACTTTAAAGACAGTGATTTTGAAGATGTTCTCAAGCGGCCAGTATTTTGCCAGAAGGAGCTTCACGATAAAGAAGTACTCAAGTTTTATTGTAAAGTATGTGATGTTCCCGTTTGTCAAACTTGTGTTATTGTCGAGCATAATAAACACGATGTGGAACATTTGGAAAAAGCTGCCAGAGCGGTGAAGAACAGCATCACTTCTAAACTGGACACTGCAAAGGAATCATCGAACACAATTAGTAATTGTATTCGAGGACTAGAGGAGAAGTCGCGTCAACTGGAACATCATTCTAAAATTAAAAAGGAACAGATACAACAAACAGTTGAATCACTAATCTTAATCCTTCGACAAAAAGAACAAGAATCAATGGCTGAAACGGAAAAACAGACAAAGAAAGCTGAAGAGCAACTCAGGAAAAATAAAGACGAATTTCAAGAGCAGTTAAACAAAAGGGAGCAATCCATCTTACAGATAGAGACTCTTCTCCTGCGTAGCACAGGAGCAGAACTTATCAGGAACAAAACAATCATAGATGAGCTATTCAGAGGCCTCGCCCCAGTCAACAAGCCACAAGACATGTTATCGACTACTGACAGTAAAAGTGCTACCACTGCGTTTTGCAAGAACGAAGAACTCTCTCGAATCCTCAAAGAATCAAGAATAGGACACCTTTACGAAACTGCAACCGAAGCAAACCAGTGTTCAGTAGGAGGATTTAATACAGCAACAGCGGGGCTGGAGACAAAAATTGAAGTGATCACACGAAATTCCAAAGGAGAACAGTACTATTGCCCGGGAGACTACATTACTGTGAAGTTAATCTCAGCACAAGATCTTAACATCGCTAATGAATTGGAAATCGTTGACAAAACAAATGGCAGCTACACAGTTTCCTTTATTCCAAGTGCGGCTGGACAACATTTACCAATCGTTCAAGTAAATGGAGAAACAGTTGCAGATTTTTCACCCGTTGACATCAAAGAACGATCCTTCAGACCTGTGAAGTTCATCGGAGAAAGACCCATTGAAGGTACAAATTTGAACTATCCCTGGGGAGTGACTGTGAATGATTTGAACGATATCTTTGTAAGTGATATGCGCAACAATCGAATTGTAGTTTTTAACGAAAAAGGAGAGTTTATCAGGGCCTTTGGACAACATGTTCTTAACTGTCCAAGTGGATTGATTACTGATAAAACAGGCAGAATTTTTGTGTGCAGTAGAAGTAGTAACAAAATATTACTTTTTGGATCAAACGGAGAATATGTTTCAACGATTCACAGCGGTGAATCACTGAGAGAACCCCGTGGAATATCTCTAGATGCTAAAGGAAATCTTATTGTCTGTGATGCAGGAAATAAATGTGTTAGGTTTATTTCTCCCGAAGGTAACATTTTTAAGACAATAGGGGCGGGTAGGCTACAAATGCCACTTGACTGTTTGTGTTATCAAGATAAAATCTTTGTTTCTGATTGTGAAGCCCATCTCATTAAGGTTTACAATAGCAATGGAAGATTTTTGTATGAATTTGGCAGACATGGAACTGGAGATGGAGAGTTAAATCTACCAACCGGTCTAGCGGTGGACAAAACAGGTCACCTTCTTGTCTGCTGTGCGGGTAATCATAGAGTACAGGTCTTCTCTTTAGATGGAAAGTTTGTCACTAAGTTTGGGGAACATGGAAAAAAGTTGGGACAAATGGATAGTCCCACTTCTATTTGTGTACTAAATAGTGGCCACCTTGTTGTTTGTGAGTTTGAAAATTGTCACTTACAAATTTTTGAATAGCTGCATGGTTGCAGGACAGCGCTTATGACTCTGTCATGTATAAAGCAATTTTTATGCCAAATTGGCTTGGGATTGTGGACGGGATAATTTTTAAATTTTTAAATTTTTAAAACTGTCCAATTGCACTTGCTATAGACAAAACAGGACACCTTCAATTTTTTTTTCAGGTAATTATAGAGTGCAGGTCTATACTTTAGACGGAAGTTTGTCACTAAGTTAGAGGAATATGGATAAAAATAATTAGGGCAAATGTACAATTCTTGTTTTGTGTCTGTAACAAAAAGCAGCCATATTATATTCTAGTTTGCGGAATATACATTGTGTTTAGATGTGACAAGATAGGAAGCCTTGTGTAATCTATAAAAGGACTATATGGATGTCCAAACTCTGATTAAAAGTATGTGTCACTAAGTGAACCTTAAAGATCCCAGAATCATAATGTTATCAGTTTACTAAGCACGTGCATTATTCCCCAGTCGGGGAGAATTGGGACGTTATGGTGATGATATACATATGTAAGGATATTTTATTGTTAGTATTTTAAGTAAATTGAAACTGAAGTAAAAATCACGGCAATAAAATGTGACGTGTGTTAAAACTGATTCTGAAACAGGAGTCAAATTGTTCCTGGAGTGTCAAAATGTTTTTGGAGTTCAGGATAATATTCGTACCATACGGTGTTTTACGGTTATTATCCGTACTTTAGGCGTCAAAGTAGTATATTAACCGTAAAATGTTGTTTTTTAAGAATATTAACCTACAAAGACGCCACTTACGATTATTATGCGTGTAAAATACGCATAATAACCTGAAAAAGTACGCATAATAACGGTATGTGGCGCGCTTTCAGGTTATTACTCGTATATGTACCAAAGTTGGATCGAGAGAGATTGTCCCGAATGCGGCCGCCATTACAGGAAAGATTCTAGAGGGATGATATTAAGAAACGGATGAGCATTTCTTTAAAAATAGTATTAATGTGAAGTCTATTCCTCTTAACCTTTCCATTGAGCAAGTTAACGACTGAATTTTTTTTCGAAACAACTAGCATTTTGAAAAAGTTCTGCGGAGTCGCAGCGATGCGAAGCATTACAGGGCGATCGAGTGTCGACTTGAGGAACTGTTGTCGCTGTTGAAATCCACTGTTGCACTATTAAAACTAATGTCCGCTTCCAATGATAAAATAAAACAAGCACCTGTATGTTTACTGATTTAAATGCCTACAAAATTAAGGAAGATCAACTTTACACAACGAAATATAACTCCACGGCAATGACCAAATTCAGTTCCACGATTTACGGCCGGCGAAGGATTCAATTGAAAGTGGCCGGACGAATAAAACTCCAAGATTCGCGGTTCGTATTTCACCATGGAAAAAGGGAGATGTGTGCCGTCCCAGAAAGGCCGTTTCCTTTTGAAAGTTAATGTTTATTTGAAAGAAATAGCAGAGAAAAACAAACAAAAAGTTGGCAAAACTGCCAGTCAACATAGAGACGAATTAAATATTAAAATTTAAGGCATGTATCAGTGTGCCGACCAGTGGTACAGTGGTAGTGCGCTCGGCTACAAGACCGGCACTTGATAGAGATCGCGAGTTCGAATCCAGGTGACGCGATATTTAGTTTTCTTTTCCCTTGTTTTTTTTTTTTTCCTTTCCTTCTTTTCTTCTTTTTTTCTTTCGAACCGCTTGTGGCTAAAAGTCGCGTAATTTAAGCCAATTTCTTCTTCAGTTTTATTTTTATTTTGTTTTAATAGGCTAAAAACACAGTTGCTGAGCTGCGGCGAGGCAAGATATCACAGTTACGTTTTTTATACATTCGACCGAAATGCAGCCAAGTGTTTTTTATCAATAATTTATCGTTTCAAACACTGGAAACTGCATTAAGCAATAGGCCGCATTTTCTATGCGTTTACCGGTGCTATTAAAAACCGCTTGGGAGAACATTCGAAAAGCTTGTAAATCACGAGCCGTGCTTTTTCATCCCGCCTGGGTTTATAACGTCATTGAACTCATAGAAGAATGTGGTCTATTGCTTTTTATGAAATACTGACTATGGAAAACGTCTGTTGAAGAGAGCGCTTTGTTATAATTTTGGCCGATCAAGATGCTTATTCTCCTCACCCCATTAATACATTCATCGAATGCTGCGGGAAAACCAATCAAAGCGGCTGAACTTGACTCGCTTGGAAAGCTTGTAAATCACCGGCCTCCCTTTTCTCGTGTTCTCTCAACATCCTGCGTGAGTTTATAACGCCGGTAAACACATAGAAATGTGGTCTATTGTGTTTACGAAATAACTAAAGAAAACGACTGCATGTTGAAGAGAGCACATTGTTGTAATGTTGTGTCGATCAAGATGCGTATTCTCCTTACATTTGCATCGGATGACACGGAAAACCAATCAAAGCGGCTGAACTTGAATGAACTTGACTCGCTGCCACAGAGAAGTGAGAAAACACTCACAGGTTCAATGAAAGCGACGAAAAGTTTTAGCGCTTTGAAATTCACCAGCTGAAATTTATCAGCTGAAAGAAGAAATGTATTCAATGATCCAAAAGTACTTTGAAGGGGAAATCCAAAAAATTGTGTCCGGAATCTGCCGCCGCAAAAGTGAATATGCGAGGAAACTTTAGAAGCCTACAAACTTTGTTTTGGATTCAAAGATTGCCTTCTTGTCAGCATTTTTTCAATTGGAATAAAGGTTAGTTACAGAAACGCAGCTTCTAAATCTCTTTTCGACTTTATGTACTTACTTTGAAGCCTACTGTGATGCCCGTACTTTTTCACATTTTCAGTGATGAATGAAAACAAAGATCATTGTTTCTTATAACCTGACAAATTGTTGGATCGTTTGATGCAAATTTTCATTGTCTGCTTGCTGACCATCCCAGTGCTTGGACATAATCAGAATTTAAACTGTATCTGCTGCAACTACAGAAATTTTGCTCTCCAAAACAAAACACGACAGCGTAAAAGGAATCGGCGTAGTTCTCCTAAAAAACAAAGCGATAGTTTTCAATTCCACTGTGAAAATCAGACTTATTGATAAGCTTATGTTATCTTAGAATTTGTAGGCACATTTATAACATTCAGTTGAAGGGACACACCTTAATCCTTCAGTGGAACTCAGTTTAATTATGAAATACGAGATCGTCGATTCGATAAATTTGTATTGTATAAAACAACTACTATGCAGTCGTTCGCGGCATTTTCGCATGGTCTTTTCCAGAGGAAGGGTAAAGCATACACAACAATTAATGACAAATTATTTCTTTTTTGTGTTTAGCATTTAAATTATTTGCAAATTAGTTGGAGATTTTAAAGGCAAGGTACGTTTGATCACATTCGTATTCGTACAACAGGTCCGGATGAAAGGTACGCTTAATAATCGTTTTACGCGCGTGCCGTTTAATTTTGTTCACTTTGAGTTCTGTTCATCCGTAGAACAGGTGTGATGCATGGTACGGTTAATAACCGTATAACGCATTTTTCCGTTATTTTGATCACGTTCAGTTCTGTGCATTCGCATGACGGGTCTGATGGAAAAATACGGTTAATAATCGTCAGTTGAATCGCATCTTGCATGTGTTTCTCGTTATTTTATTTGTGAAGCTTTGCGCTTTTTTCACCCTCCAAAAACTGATGAATCTGTAAGATATTTTAATTTAGCTAATAGACTCTATAGAGTGAATTTTTTTTTCAATGACAGTTCAGTTCGCTGTAACATATATGTGGAATTTTGTTCGAATTCGCCTGATTTCCTCAAAGTCCTTTGACTCCTAGCTTTTATCAAGGAAATTCAACAATTTAAGCTTATAAAAAAAATGCAAATTCACCCTGCTGAATCAACTAAGTTGAATCAACTAAGTTTAAGTTTGCATTATGTGGAATGCCAGTGATGTGTAATATGAAATAACATAACATTTTTTCAAACTGCAAGATATCTGAGGGCTTTATAAGACTTATAAGACTTTAGTCGTTAATTAGCTAATTAACATGTACGTTGTACGTGTTACTTTACACCTACCGGTACACAGATTCAGGTAGCTATTAAATTACTATAAATGTTAAAATGCATATTTTAACAATGTTCATGGCTATGACTTCATTTCAAAGGCACCACAAGTCTCATATGATATGGTATAAGAAGTATAGTTTTAACAATATAATTACGAGCACTAAATACAAATTCTTTTACTTTCAAATAAATTATATCAGTAAAGTCTCAAATAATAAATACGAATCAAACTTAACTGGGTACACTATGCAAGAAACATGACTGTCTTTAATTATCAATGCTTACATAAAATGTATCCTTATGTAATTAACTCAGTCATTCTGAACTCAACTTGGCTAATCTGCTCATTATTTTAACCTAAAACATTTCTAGACAAATATGACAAGTTTCTTACAGGAGCTAGCTGATTCACGTTATTCACTGAGTTTCCATATTAGGCTAAAAGTCTCTTTATCAATAGCCTGATCATCTAATTTCAGAAATCCAGTTTACCGTTTGTTATGTTCAAACAAAAACAGAAAAATATAAGCTTGAGGACCTTTGAGCTAAAGGTCATACAGTCAGCCATCCTGTATTCATCCTGATCCAGTGTTGCAATCGACTAATGTAATTCAATTTCACGATAAAAATCCATTTAAACCAAAGCTTTACATGAATAATAATTCCTCAATTTACACTTAGACGTGTTAAAGCAATTCCTAGTTACTTTTCTTAACCAGATCTGAAGGAGACTGAAAGAGAACCTGGGAAGAGTGAGCTAGCGGTCAGCAGTTTTAGCCTAAGAGCAGGCACTTATAATAGCACTAAAAAAGTTTTGCGCAAATTTGAATGTTGGAGGAAAAGTGATGACTAAAGAACCTAAATAACAAAAAAAGTATGGATTATCTTCTTTCTAAGTGAAAGAATGAATCAGCTTACACGACACAAACTTTGGCTTATATAGCATTGACATGTAAGTCTTAGATCACTGTCTTGGCTGTTTGATATATTACACGAACATGCATGCATGTAGAAAATGTAAATGTTGTTTATAGTGGCGAGTACTTCAGTTAGCTATCCGTTTTTTTCCAATTTTATATGAGCCAGAATGGCTTAAGTATTCCAAAAAATGGAGAAATTACTTAATGAGCTCGAATAGTCCAACCAGTACAAATGAACTAATACAAATGATGGCATGGCTCAACCGGTCTGAATGTCCCAAAATGGCAACTCAGGTTAAAGTAATCCAAAGGGTCATGTGACCTAACTCAACCATTCAGAATGCCCAAAAGTGGTCAAAAGGCCAAATTTTGAATGTCCATATCTAATTCTGATTGATTTAAGATATTGACCTGAAGTGTTGGATTTTAAAATAAGACATCAGGATGCTTACTGAGACATTTTTTGGGAGATATGTTCAGATAGGGCAAATATACCCCCCTGACACCTCGGGCAAATACCTGAACTACACTGTACCTTAAACTATCCATTACCAGCCAAAATGAACAAACTGACTCAAATGAGCCAACCTCCTAAAAAAGGCTCAACCAGTCTAAACCGGTTTAGGTATCCAATCAGGTCCAATGACTATTAACTGGCTATCACGGTCTAACTAGTTAGAATGAACAAACTGACTAAAATGAGTGAACGTGCCAAAAGAGCTCAATTGATCTAAATGGCCTGCGCTAGAGTAATCCAATAGGGACAAATGACTTCATGAGCTCAAAAAGTCCAACCTATCCAAAAGAACAAACTAACACAATGATGGCAGGGCTCAAAAATCAACCGGTCTAAATGCCCTGTCCGTAAAAGTAATCCCAGTTGATAAAATTGCAAAACTAGCTTTTATAGTCCAAACGAGCAAAATGGACAAACTGACTCAAATGAGCCAACCGCTTGAAAATGGCTTAACCAGTCTAAATGTCCCGACTGGTTAAGATAATCCAAACAAGTCAAATGAAACTGGCTTTCATAGTCTATTTGAGTTAGTCCCGGTTTTTCAATCATGTTCAATTTTGTGTTTTTGCAGAACCGGTTATGGGCTGAAAATGTAAGTTTAATAACCGTAAAAGTACGTTAAATAACCGTAAAAGTACGCTTAATAACCGCAAAAAGTACATTTAATAACCGTAAAAGTACGTTTAATTACCGCGAAAGTACGTTTTATAATCGTAAAAGTACGTTTAATAACCGTAAAAGTGCGTTTAATAACCGTAAAATTACGTTTAATAACCGTAAAAGTGCGTTTAATAACCGTAAAAGTACGTTTAATAACCGTAGTAGTGCGTTTAATAACCGTAATAGTACGTTTAATAACTGTAAAAATACGTTTAATAATCGTAAAAGTGCGTTTAATAACCGTAAAAGTGCGTTTAATAACCGTAAAATTACGTTTAATAACAGTAAAAGTGCGTTTCATAACCGTAAAATTGCGTTTAATAGCCGTAAAAGTGCGTTTAATAACCGTAAAAGTGCGTTTAATAACCGAGTACGTTTCTCAACCGTAAAAGTACGTTTATCAACCGTCAAAGTACGTGTATTAACCGTAAAGATGCGTTTAATAAGAGTAAAAGTGTGTTTAATAATCCTAAAATTGCGTTTAACCGCCGTAAAAGTACGTTTAATAACCGTAAAAGTACAATTAATAACTGTAAATAAAAACACATAAACACAAAAATAACAATATAATAATAATAATAATAATAATAATAATAATAATCATATATATAATATAATAATCATAATCATAATAATAATAATAATAATAATAATAATAATAATAATAATAATAACACATAAACCACAGGACAACCAACGCGGAATTGGGATTGCGTTCCTCAAACGCGATTATTAACTAATTATTATTTATTAAATAACCATAAAAGTACGTTTAATAACCATGAAAGTGCGTTTAATAACCGTAATAGTACGTTTAATAACCGTAAAAGTACGTTTAATAACCGTAAAAGTACGTTTAATAACCGTGAAAGTGCGTTTAATAACCGTAAAAGTGCGTTTAATAACCGTAAAAGTGCGTTTAATAACCGTAAAAGTACGTTTAATAACCGTAAAAGTACGTTTAATGTTCTTTTACGGTTAATAAACGTCCATTTACGGTTGATAAACGTACTTTTACGGCTGATAAAGGTACTCGGTTATTAAACGTACTTTGACGGTTATTAAACGCATTTTTACGGTTATTAAACGTACTTTTACGATTATTAAACGTACTTTTACGGTTATTAAACGTACTTTTACGATTATTAAACGTACTTTTACGGTTATTAAACGTACTATTACGATTAATAGACGCACTTTTACGGTTATGAAACGTACTTCTATGGTTATTAATTTAATAAATAATAATTAGTTGATAATCGCGTTCGAAGAACCCAATCCTAATTTCGTGTTGGTTGTCCTGTGGTTTCTGTGCAGTGAAATTTTAGATTTTTTGGTAGCCGGTCTTCCAAATGGCCGCCCCTATTGTTTTTTTTTTTTGTTCAGGGGCTCATTCCCGCCGGAAGTTCCTCCGAACGCGTCTCAATAATCTCCGATTACTGCTAGTATTAGTTAATAAACACACTTTCACGGTTATTAAACGTACGTTTACGGTTATAAACGTACTTTTACGGTTGATAAACGTACTTTTACGGTTGATAAACGTACTTTACGGTTATTAACCCTTTAAGCCCGAAGAGTGCCAAATGGCCCTACAAGACCCACTGCTTTTAAAAAAAAATTGCAATTTTCTTCAATCGTGCGAACATTGCCTTAACTATCAGTTGTGATTATTGACTAGAAAGTTCTTGCAATTGAGATACCCAATAAACACAAAAAAGTCAGCGATTTTTGCAAAATATTAACGTTTGAATTTCGACAAGAACAAAAATGACCGTTTTTAACCTAATAGAAAAGCAACAAAAATCATGTTTTTGCCTTCAGTTTTTTTTATTGAAATCATCTTTGCAAACCCAAAAGTCAACATTCGCAGCAAAATTCAGTCCTAGTCCTACCTTAGAAGTGATTTTGTTTGCTCTTATTCGTTGCCCGGGCCGAGCTACAGCCTCTCGTTCTAGTGCATCCTGGCCTTGCCTCGATTTTCAACATCACCACCGCACTGCATGCTGGGAAATAGCGAGAATTTTTGACAGGGTTCATTCCTTCCCCCACACATTTCATATTTATACTAAGTCCACAGCCACACCGACCTACCACCGAAATTTCGCGCTTGTTGTGTTCTTCAGTGGTCGCAACTTCCAAAAGATGCCGTGGTAGGTCGAGAAATTCATCCAGAGTTGAGTCCCAAGGCAACTTCGGTTTTTGGCGGCCATTTTTCCAGTTCAACGAGCAACGAGCCAAATTCGTAAACGAAGTACAACACCTAACTTCTAAACTACCTTCAAGCTTAATGATGCCCATCAGGCAGCTACTAAAGATGAAAAATGGCTGTGAACTTACCAAAAATTGCAGATGCACCACATTTAAGACTTTATTGCAATTCCACGAAGTAAAATCACAACGTCACAATGACGTTTCCAGTAAACTCGAGCCTTCAGTGTTTTAGAACAGCAGCACTTTCAAAGGCAACTTCACATATGGAGTCACGAAAGCCTATGGTGCGTGTGTATGCAGGAAATCGCTCAAAAGCCATTTTCAAGCGGTTGGCTCATTTGAGTCAGTTTGTCCATTTTGCTCGTTTGGACTATAAAAGCTAGTTTTGCAATTTTATCAACTGGGATTACATTTACGGACAGGGCATTTAGACCGGTTGATTTTTGAGCCCTGCCATCATTGTGTTAGTTTGTTCTTTTGGATAGGTTGGACTTTTTGAGCTCATGAAGTCATTTGTCCCTATTGGATTACTCTAGCGCAGGCCATTTAGATCAATTGAGCTCTTTTGGCACGTTCACTCATTTTAGTCAGTTTGTTCATTCTAACTAGTTAGACTGTGATAGCCAGTCAATAGTCATTGGACCTGATTGGATACCTAAACCGGTTTAGACTGGTTGAGCCTTTTTTAGGAGGTTGGCTCATTTGAGTCAGTTTGTTCATTTTGGCTGGTAATGGATAGTTTAAGGTACAGTGTAGTTCAGGTATTTGCCCGAGGTGTCAGGGGGGTATATTTGCCCTACTCAGGTATATTAAGGACTGGGTCTGCCCCTATTTTATCAAAAGAGTAAGGGGGGTGGTCTATCTTCAAAAAGAAACGTGTCATAAGTATGAGACTTGGCAACGACATTCAACTCGTTAAGATAGTCCTTTTTGACGTTGATGTTTCCATGGCAACCTATCACGTGACCAATTGAGCTTTTACTTCCGGTTTGTTCCCTCAGTGCTCTTGCAGACAAGGCAAAATTGTGTTTTCTGAGAATTTTAAGTGGTATTATTTCTACCCTCTTAAGATACTTTCCAGATGTAACTGGAAACGTGGTCCACCTACGTGACATGACTGTTTTCTGATGTTTGCGTGACAACAAAATCGTGATATTTCTATCGTTACGTGACCTGGACACGCCTTCCAGTTAGTTTCGTGTATGACTTTGCGCACTTAAAAATATCCAAACGATATTTTGTCAGTCAGAGTGGTTTAAGTTCTCCTGCACTTAGCCTAAAGAAAAAAATAGAAAATTTGATGCCTTAATCAGTTGCGTGACTCTTTTCGTGACAACTTCATATCAAAATTAACCTTTGTATCAAGTTAAAGCCTTTGGCCAAGTTTCATATCAATATGTTCCATACTTTATGAGATAGACCACCCCCCTTAATATTTGGATGTACCGTAACTGACCCAGGCCTTAATATACCTGAGTATCTGAACATATCTCCCAAAAAATGTCTCAGTTAGCATCCTGATGTCTTATTTTAAAATCCAACACTTCAGGTCAATATCTTAAATCAATCAGAATTAGATATGGACATTCAAAATTTGGCCTTTTGACCACTTTTGGGCATTCTGAATGGTTGTTAGGTCACATGACCCTTTGGATTACTTTAACCTGAGTTGCCATTTTGGGACATTCAGACCGGTTGAGCCATGCCATCATTTGTATTAGTTCATTTGTACTGGTTGGACTATTCGAGCTCATTAAGTAATTTCTCCATTTTTTGGAATACTTAAGCCATTCTGGCTCATATAAAATTGGAAAAAACGGATAGCTAACTGAAGTACTCGCCACTATAAACAACATTTACATTTTCTACATGCATGCATGTTCGTGTAATATATCAAACAGCCAAGACAGTGATCTAAGACTTACATGTCAATGCTATATAAGCCAAAGTTTGTGTCGTGTAAGCTGATTCATTCTTTCACTTAGAAAGAAGATAATCCATACTTTTTTTGTTATTTAGGTTCTTTAGTCATCACTTTTCCTCCAACATTCAAATTTGCGCAAAACTTTTTTAGTGCTATTATAAGTGCCTGCTCTTAGGCTAAAACTGCTGACCGCTAGCTCACTCTTCCCAGGTTCTCTTTCAGTCTCCTTCAGATCTGGTTAAGAAAAGTAACTAGGAATTGCTTTAACACGTCTAAGTGTAAATTGAGGAATTATTATTCATGTAAAGCTTTGGTTTAAATGGATTTTTATCGTGAAATTGAATTACATTAGTCGATTGCAACACTGGATCAGGATGAATACAGGATGGCTGACTGTATGACCTTTAGCTCAAAGGTCCTCAAGCTTATATTTTTCTGTTTTTGTTTGAACATAACAAACGGTAAACTGGATTTCTGAAATTAGATGATCAGGCTATTGATAAAGAGACTTTTAGCCTAATATGGAAACTCAGTGAATAACGTGAATCAGCTAGCTCCTGTAAGAAACTTGTCATATTTGTCTAGAAATGTTTTAGGTTAAAATAATGAGCAGATTAGCCAAGTTGAGTTCAGAATGACTGAGTTAATTACATAAGGATACATTTTATGTAAGCATTGATAATTAAAGACAGTCATGTTTCTTGCATAGTGTACCCAGTTAAGTTTGATTCGTATTTATTATTTGAGACTTTACTGATATAATTTATTTGAAAGTAAAAGAATTTGTATTTAGTGCTCGTAATTATATTGTTAAAACTATACTTCTTATACCATATCATATGAGACTTGTGGTGCCTTTGAAATGAAGTCATAGCCATGAACATTGTTAAAATATGCATTTTAACATTTATAGTAATTTAATAGCTACCTGAATCTGTGTACCGGTAGGTGTAAAGTAACACGTACAACGTACATGTTAATTAGCTAATTAACGACTAAAGTCTTATAAGTCTTATAAAGCCCTCAGATATCTTGCAGTTTGAAAAAATGTTATGTTATTTCATATTACACATCACTGGCATTCCACATAATGCAAACTTAAACTTAGTTGATTCAACTTAGTTGATTCAGCAGGGTGAATTTGCATTTTTTTTATAAGCTTAAATTGTTGAATTTCCTTGATAAAAGCTAGGAGTCAAAGGACTTTGAGGAAATCAGGCGAATTCGAACAAAATTCCACATATATGTTACAGCGAACTGAACTGTCATTGAAAAAAAAATTCACTCTATAGAGTCTATTAGCTAAATTAAAATATCTTACAGATTCATCAGTTTTTGGAGGGTGAAAAAAGCGCAAAGCTTCACAAATAAAATAACGAGAAACACATGCAAGATGCGATTCAACTGACGATTATTAACCGTATTTTTCCATCAGACCCGTCATGCGAATGCACAGAACTGAACGTGATCAAAATAACGGAAAAATGCGTTATACGGTTATTAACCGTACCATGCATCACACCTGTTCTACGGATGAACAGAACTCAAAGTGAACAAAATTAAACGGCACGCGCGTAAAACGATTATTAAGCGTACCTTTCATCCGGACCTGTTGTACGAATACGAATGTGATCAAACGTACCTTGCCTTTAAAATCTCCAACTAATTTGCAAATAATTTAAATGCTAAACACAAAAAAGAAATAATTTGTCATTAATTGTTGTGTATGCTTTACCCTTCCTCTGGAAAAGACCATGCGAAAATGCCGCGAACGACTGCATAGTAGTTGTTTTATACAATACAAATTTATCGAATCGACGATCTCGTATTTCATAATTAAACTGAGTTCCACTGAAGGATTAAGGTGTGTCCCTTCAACTGAATGTTATAAATGTGCCTACAAATTCTAAGATAACATAAGCTTATCAATAAGTCTGATTTTCACAGTGGAATTGAAAACTATCGCTTTGTTTTTTAGGAGAACTACGCCGATTCCTTTTACGCTGTCGTGTTTTGTTTTGGAGAGCAAAATTTCTGTAGTTGCAGCAGATACAGTTTAAATTCTGATTATGTCCAAGCACTGGGATGGTCAGCAAGCAGACAATGAAAATTTGCATCAAACGATCCAACAATTTGTCAGGTTATAAGAAACAATGATCTTTGTTTTCATTCATCACTGAAAATGTGAAAAAGTACGGGCATCACAGTAGGCTTCAAAGTAAGTACATAAAGTCGAAAAGAGATTTAGAAGCTGCGTTTCTGTAACTAACCTTTATTCCAATTGAAAAAATGCTGACAAGAAGGCAATCTTTGAATCCAAAACAAAGTTTGTAGGTTTCTAAAGTTTCCTCGCATATTCACTTTTGCGGCGGCAGATTCCGGACACAATTTTTTGGATTTCCCCTTCAAAGTACTTTTGGATCATTGAATACATTTCTTCTTTCAGCTGATAAATTTCAGCTGGTGAATTTCAAAGCGCTAAAACTTTTCGTCGCTTTCATTGAACCTGTGAGTGTTTTCTCACTTCTCTGTGGCAGCGAGTCAAGTTCATTCAAGTTCAGCCGCTTTGATTGGTTTTCCGTGTCATCCGATGCAAATGTAAGGAGAATACGCATCTTGATCGACACAACATTACAACAATGTGCTCTCTTCAACATGCAGTCGTTTTCTTTAGTTATTTCGTAAACACAATAGACCACATTTCTATGTGTTTACCGGCGTTATAAACTCACGCAGGATGTTGAGAGAACACGAGAAAAGGGAGGCCGGTGATTTACAAGCTTTCCAAGCGAGTCAAGTTCAGCCGCTTTGATTGGTTTTCCCGCAGCATTCGATGAATGTATTAATGGGGTGAGGAGAATAAGCATCTTGATCGGCCAAAATTATAACAAAGCGCTCTCTTCAACAGACGTTTTCCATAGTCAGTATTTCATAAAAAGCAATAGACCACATTCTTCTATGAGTTCAATGACGTTATAAACCCAGGCGGGATGAAAAAGCACGGCTCGTGATTTACAAGCTTTTCGAATGTTCTCCCAAGCGGTTTTTAATAGCACCGGTATAAAACGCATAGAAAATGCGGCCTATTGCTTAATGCAGTTTCCAGTGTTTGAAACGATAAATTATTGATAAAAAACACTTGGCTGCATTTCGGTCGAATGTATAAAAAACGTAACTGTGATATCTTGCCTCGCCGCAGCTCAGCAACTGTGTTTTTAGCCTATTAAAACAAAATAAAAATAAAACTGAAGAAGAAATTGGCTTAAATTACGCGACTTTTAGCCACAAGCGGTTCGAAAAAAAAAAAGAAGAAAAGAAGGAAAGGAAAAAAAAAAAAACAAGGGAAAAGAAAACTAAATATCGCGTCACCTGGATTCGAACTCGCGATCTCTATCAAGTGCCGGTCTTGTAGCCGAGCGCACTACCACTGTACCACTGGTCGGCACACTGATACATGCCTTAAATTTTAATATTTAATTCGTCTCTATGTTGACTGGCAGTTTTGCCAACTTTTTGTTTGTTTTTCTCTGCTATTTCTTTCAAATAAACATTAACTTTCAAAAGGAAACGGCCTTTCTGGGACGGCACACATCTCCCTTTTTCCATGGTGAAATACGAACCGCGAATCTTGGAGTTTTATTCGTCCGGCCACTTTCAATTGAATCCTTCGCCGGCCGTAAATCGTGGAACTGAATTTGGTCATTGCCGTGGAGTTATATTTCGTTGTGTAAAGTCGATCTTCCTTAATTTTGTAGGCATTTAAATCAGTAAACATACAGGTGCTTGTTTTATTTTATCATTGGAAGCGGACATTAGTTTTAATAGTGCAACAGTGGATTTCAACAGCGACAACAGTTCCTCAAGTCGACACTCGATCGCTCTGTGATGCTTCGCATCGCTGCGACTCCGCAGAACTTTTTCAAAATGCTAGTTGTTTCGAAAAAAAATTCAGTCGTTAACTTGCTCAATGGAAAGGTTAAGAGGAATAGACTTCACATTAATACTATTTTTAAAGAAATGCTCATCCGTTTCTTAATATCATCCCTCTAGAATCTTTCCTGTAATGGCGGCCGCATTCGGGACAATCTCTCTCGATCCAACTTTGGTACATATACGAGTAATAACCTGAAAGCGCGCCACATACCGTTATTATGCGTACTTTTTCAGGTTATTATGCGTATTTTACACGCATAATAATCGTAAGTGGCGTCTTTGTAGGTTAATATTCTTAAAAAACAACATTTTACGGTTAATATACTACTTTGACGCCTAAAGTACGGATAATAACCGTAAAACACCGTATGGTACGAATATTATCCTGAACTCCAAAAACATTTTGACACTCCAGGAACAATTTGACTCCTGAATCAGTCATTTTGATTTCATTGTGTTGTTAGAGATATGTTAATAGAATTTATTTATCACTGTAGAAAAAAATATGTAAATTACATATCTTACATAAGTACCCCTTAGTTTACTCCTTTGAATTCAATGCCTTGATCCTCACCAAATCTCTGAACTACTTTTTACCATGCACTGTAATTCCAGTTCAGCGTAATGTACGATCTGCAAAACATTTAATTGTAAATAATTCTACTATGAAGTAGAAAATGACAGTAAGAAGAAGAAGGTGAATTAAATGTTTTCACTTATTTATAGTCACCTTGCTTCTAAATCTTACTGTCGTTCTCAACTTGATAATGATGTTTAGATTCATTGAAACGTTGTATCGCTTAATTTTTGTATTTATTTTCTACTTTAAATTTGAGTTGGTTGAGAGTATCGCTCCCTTTACAAAAAAGTAACCGCGTGTAGAAACTGTGAAGTGGATATCTAAATGGATTACAGAAATCAATTATGAGTTACTTCACCGTATAATAAGACGTGCCGTGTTGTGCGGCACTGAGATAAGTGTTTATTTATCTCATTCCTCAAGGAATCTTCCCTTCCGCTGACGAGACTCCCTTATCGAATTCATGAGGGTGTTGGTCCTACCTTTTAGGGGTAAGAAATGCATGACTCACTACCACTTTTCATAAATTCTCAACAATCACGTAGTTTACCGCATTTCGTTTGATCGACCCTTGCGTTTTAGTCTGTGGTAAGATCTTATTCATAAATGGCGGCCGATTAATTATTGTTTTATATTCATGTTAATCAGGTTTAATCCTCCCTACTGGCATCGTTTAATAGCATCTACAAAATTCGAAAGAATGTTGACTCTAAAATGAGGCTGTAGGGCTAATTAAATTAACATACATATAAAAAAAATAATGAAGCGGCCGCCATTTATATATAAAGTTAGGTCTACTCTTTCGTTCCCGTGACCATTTTCGAGTTCGCGTGATATATAGTTGTGTGATTCAAGCGACCGTTACCTGTTTTCTATTTTTATAATAGCTGTCTGTTTGGCAAGGCTTCCGAAACTTCCTGCTCAATATTAAGTATGCTATTGATCAAATGTAGATTCTTGTAAACTTGTTGATATTGGGCAAATAAACAACATAAATAAAGGTTATTGTTGTTATTGATTTGTGAGATCAGTTCAAACACACTCCAATAAACATGACCTCTTGACCCTACTGATTTTTTGTTTTGTTTTTTCATCTTCCTCTATTTCTAGGAAATCACGAGACGTCAATTCTGTTGTCATTTTAATCACTTAGCCTTGTCGAATGTTCAGACTTCATGGTAGTTTCGAGTTTCACACAAAAGTTCTAAAGATGGATGTTCCTACTCTGATGCACAACCTAAAGGAAGAAGTAACTTGTTCTGTTTGTAAGCAACTGTATACAAAACCCAAACAACTGCCATGCTTTCACATTTTCTGCCTTCAATGTCTGAACAACCTAGCTCGAGCCAGCGCCCATAATGGCAAGATCAAATGTCCGCTCTGCCAGAGTGAAGTCGCTGTTCCCGAGACTGGCACGATGGAAACTCTGCCTAGCTGTTTCTACGTGAAAAATCTGCTCGACATTTTGGCCATCAAAGAGTGCAACACTTCAAAGGTAACTTGTGGAAACTGTGATAAGAAAAGCGAAGAAGCGTCTTATTGTTTCCATTGCGGCAAGTTTTGGTGCAAAGATTGCTTAAACGGACATAACATTTTGAGAGAAAACAAAGAACATCGCGTCCTTGCTCTCAAAGACTTTAAAGACAGTGATTTTGAAGAAGTTCTCAAGCGGCCAGTATTTTGCCAGAAGGAACTTCACGATAAAGAAGTACTCAAGTATTATTGTAAAGTATGTGATGTTCCCGTTTGTCAAACTTGTGTTATTGTCGAGCATAATAAACACGATGTGGAACATTTGGAAAAAGCTGCCAGAGCGGTGAAGAACAGCATCACTTCTAAACTGGACACTGCAAAGGAATCATCGAACACAATTAGTAATTGTATTCGAGGACTAGAGGAAAAGTCGCGTCAACTGGAACATCATTCTAAAATTAAAAAGGAACAGATACAACAAACAGTTGAATCACTAATCTTAATCCTTCGACAAAAAGAACAAGAATCAATGGCTGAAACGGAAAATCAGACAAAGAAAGCTGAAGAGCAACTCAGGAAAAATAAAGACGAATTTCAAGAGCAGTTAAACAAAAGGGAGCAATCCATCTTACAGATAGAGACTCTTCTCCTGCGTAGCACAGGAGCAGAACTTATAAGGAACAAAACAATCATAGATGAGCTTTTCAGAGGCCTCAACAAGCCACAAGACATGTTATCGACTACTGACAGTAAAAGTGCTACCACTGTGTTTTGCAAGAACGAAGAACTCTCTCGAATCCTCAAAGAATCAAGAATAGGACACCTTTACGAAACTGCAACCGAAGCAAACCAGTGTTCAGTAGGAGGATTTGATAAAGCAACAGCAGGGCTGGAGACAAAAATTGAAGTGATCACACGAAACTCCAAAGGAGAACAGTACTATTGCCCGGGAGACTACATTACTGTGAAGTTAATCTCAGCACAAGATCTTAACATCGCTAATGAATTGGAAGTCGTTGACAAAACAAATGGCAGCTACACAGTTTCCTTTATTCCAAGTGCGGCTGGACAACATTTACCAATCGTTCAAGTAAATGGAGAAACAGTTGCAGATTTTTCACCCGTTGACATCAAAGAACGATCCTTCAGGCCTGGAGAGACTGAGACGAGCGACTTGGGATGTAGACGTGCTTGAGAAGCTCCGTTCACCGTGCACTTATTTTAACTTATTTATGTTGTCTATGGAAAAATCTTCTCTCTTCTTAACCCCAAAGAGGAAATCTACAAGCCAGAATTTATCTACTAGCTCCGCGGAGTCACCCGAAGAGAAACGCTGGAAAGAATCCCGTTCTCCCGACACAGACGTTTCGGAAGGCGAAGACGAAGCTATGGCCGCGTCGTCTCCAACGGAAGGCATTGTTAAAAAACTGGATCTTATTCTAACTAGGCTGGATAACATAGATTTGAAGATGGAAGAATTTAATCAAGCAGTAAAAGGCCTAAAAAGCAAGGTATCTAGCCTTGAAGTTGACGTGGCTTCGGTTAAAAACAAGCAGAAGAGTCTGGATGATAAATTCACTCACGTGGAGACAAATTCCAAATTTGTTGATGACACCTTGAAACAGCTTCAAGATGGTGTGGATAAAAGGAAGCTAGAGATTGATAATTGCAATAAACAACTCCTTTATATGGAGGCGTATAGCAGAAGAGAGAACCTAAAATTCGAGGGAATTGCAGAATCTCCGGAGGAGCACAACGCAACTTCTAAAGAAGACACGAGGGAAGTTCTTATAAACTTTTTTGAACAAGTACTAGGAACTGAAGATGCCAAAAATATCGAGTTCCAACGGGTACACAGACTGGGCAAACCCAAGACCGACAGTGAAAATGGTGGCCGAACCATTATTGCGCGTTTTTTAAGATTCTCTGATAGGGAGCGCATTTTTAAATGCGGTCGAAAACTTAAAGATACTAATTATAGAATGTTTGAAGATATTCCGAACGAATTACATCAATTGAGAAAAGCCCAAATGCACAAACTAAAAAAAGCAAGGCAAGAAGGAAAACGAGCTTATTTTAGCAAAACAGAACCAGATAAGTTATACATTGATGGAATATATGTTAAAATGTAAAATCACTATTTCTATATGATTAGCATTAAGTTAACGTATTTACCGTTTCCCTTGTGACCCCCCTGTCTTTTTTAACAATCGTCAAATACATCTCTATTGTAGTTTCTGCAATTATTATTTAACATATGAATAGAGCAAAAAAATCATTTTTCATAATTGACACTTCATAGACATTTGTTTCTATGATCAAGGTGATGGAACTAGGTTTTGAGTATTGTGCAAGTAGTTTAGGAAGCGGATAATATTGATGGATAAAGGTCCAGTAAAGTTTACTTTGGAATATAAGGTAAGTGTTTTAAATTTTCCTCTCCACTTGTTTTTGTATACGATACATGTTATGTTTTCATTTTTGTTAATTAATGTAATAGTAGCTTTGGCTTGTTTTTTACGTAACCATAATACTACGTCAACTAGCACTGTTGAACACAGTAGCCCAATGAAGATTAAGACAACCAACATTGATTACATGCCCTATCTTGTAGTTCGTCTGTTATATCGAGGATGTACTTTAAGGCTTTATTTTTTTTAGTCCTTCCGCAACTCCAGCGTTTATATAACTTTTTTTTTTCAGCTTATGAATATTAGATGGGAGTAGATACTTGTAAATTGGTCTCGTTAAATGTGAGGGGCATAAGTAATTTTAAGAAAAGAAGAATTATTTACACTTGGTGTCGAAAACAAAAGGCAGATTTTATCTTCTTACAAGAGACTCATTCTAAAAAAGACACAGAAATACAGTGGAAAAATGAATGGGGAGGTGAAATCTTTATGTCGCACGGTAGTTCTAATTCACGTGGAGTGGCAATTCTTTTTAAAAAAGGCGTTGATTGTACTATTGAATCCAAAATACTGGACCCTTTGGGACGTTATATCATTCTTAAAGTTGAGATTAAAGACAAAATATATTTATTGATTAATATATATGCACCTAACAAAGACACAGATATTATTAATTTTCTCAATAATTTATTGACGACGCTGCAAAAAGAAAAGCTTGACGAAGAAGAAAATATTATATTGGGTGGGGATTTCAACTGCCCTCTAAATCCAGTTTTCGATAAGAAAGGGGGTATTTTAACTCCAAAAAAATTTGTAGTAGCCACAATTGATAGCTTACAAGAAGAGCTTGATTTAGTTGATATATGGAGGATTAAAAATCCTACGAAAAGAAGCTTTACGTGGAGTCAAAACTCTCCAACGATATTTTGTCGTTTGGATTATTGGCTGATTTCAAACAGTTTGCAAGATTTAGTTACATCAACGGATATCATTCCATCCATTAAAACGGATCATGCAGCAATTTCCATAGAGATATGTAACAGAATCGATGATATTAAAGGCCCAGGATATTGGAAAATGAACTCTTCTCTTTTGGAAAATGAAGATTATATAAATGACATTAACGAGAAAATACCAATTTGGTTAACTGAGGGTCGCAAAGATCTGACCGATAATCGGAATATTTGGGATTGGATGAAATATAATATTAGAATACATGCAATTCAGCATTCTAAACGAAGAGCGAAGGCAAGAAATGAAAAAGAAAACAATCTTCAAAAGGAATATGCAAAAGCAAAACAGAATTATGAGTCAGATACAAATGAAGCTAATGTAAATGCACTCAATTCAGCTAAAGAGATGCTAGAACTCCTTTATGAAGAAAAACTTCAAGGAATTATTATTCGTGCACGGGCCCGCTGGCACGAACATGGTGAAAGAAGTAGTAAATATTTCCTTAATCTAGAAAAAAGAAATAATGTTAAGAAACACATGCGAAAACTGAGAATTCACGGTTCCATAACGACAGATCCTTTCGATATACTTTCAGAACAAAAACAATTTTATGAAAAATTATATTCAAGCAGAAATAAAAACGTTGATAATACACAACGAATTAATTCCTTTCTGAGTGATTTACACATTCCTAAACTTACAGAAGAGCAAAAGCTATCGTGCGAGGGTGATATAACATCTGAAGAATGTGCCTCCATTCTAGAGAGCTTTCAAAACAACAAAGCTCCTGGGAACGACGGAATTCCTGTTGAATTTTATAAAAAATTCTGGTCTCTCATAAGTGAACCTTTCACATTATGTGTTAATGAATGCTTTAAAAAGGGAGAAATGTCACGTTCACAAAAACAAGCAGTCATTACTCTTATTGAAAAAAAAGGAAAAGATCGTTCATTCCTTGAAAACTGGCGACCAATCTCCCTAATTAATGTTGACGCAAAAGTTATGTCAAAGGTTATAGCGAATAGAATCAAAAATGTTTTGCCAAATATTATACATTATAACCAAACCGGTTTTGTTAAAGATCGCTACATTGGCGAAACAGTACGATCAATATTTGATATAATGGATTTTACTCTCAAAGAAAATATTCCCGGTTTAATGATCTTTATCGATTTTCAAAAGGCATTCGATAGTCTGGAGTGGAACTATCTTATTGCTTGTCTAGAAGCTTTTAACTTCGGTTCGGATTTTATTCGATGGGTAAAAGTTTTCTATGAAAACATACAAAGCTGTATCATAAATAATGGCACAACTTCAGATTATTTCACACTGGAACGGGGAGTTAGGCAAGGAGACCCCCTCTCTCCCTATCTATTTGTTATCGCAATTGAAACTCTAGCCATAGCGATCCGTCAAAATACTGCGATAAAAGGTATCTTCATTAACAAAGAGGAGACAAAAATCCTCCAATATGCAGATGATATGACTGCAACCTTATCTGATATTAACTCAGCTTACGCTCTTTTCAACCTTTTGGATGTCTTTAAGAAACTCTCAGGCTTAGTAATAAATTCATCTAAGACTGAAGGAATGTGGATCGGATCTTCTAGAGGAAATCAAACCAAACCTTTTGGTATTAAATGGCCAAATGAGCCAATTAAAGCTCTTGGTGTTTATTATTCCTATGATTTGAAATTGCTACATGAAAAAAACTTTATAGAAAGATTGGATAGCGTAAAGAAACTTATAAATATTTGGTCTTCAAGAGGTCTCTCTCTTTATGGGAAAGTGACAATTATCAAATCTCTAATTATTCCAAAATTTGTTTATATCTCATCTTTGCTTCCCACATCAAAAGAAATTATTCAAGAATTAAATCGACTGCTTTTTAAATTCTTATGGAAAGGAACAGATAAAGTTACAAGATTATCAGCAATAAATGAATACGAAAAAGGAGGTTTGAAAATGATTGATTTGGAAAGTATGATTAAATCTTTAAGATTAGTCTGGCTAAAAAGAGTTTTTGGGACAAATGATGGCACATGGAAAAGTTACTTAAGGCACTTATTGGAACGGTTTGGAGGTCTTTTTTTATTTTATTGCAATTATGATACTAAAGATTTGACCATTCCCTCGCCTTTCTATTCTGAACTTCTTAAGTGGTGGTCAGACTTTCGGGACGTTTTTGATACAGGAAAAGACTGGCGAAACATAATATGGAATAATAAAGAGATACGCATTGACAAACTGCCCGTTTTTTATAAAGAAATGTTCGAGTCTGGCATTTTGTATGTTGAGGACCTTCAATTCCAGCTTAATAATACAGACTCTTTTAAGTTTATTTCAAGTAGAATTAACAAAATAAATTTTCTGATATGGATAGGACTTAGACATTCCGTACCATCTCACTTAAGATACAATAAAGGTAATTCCTTGCCTTCTCTTTCATTGATGATTGACAAAAATGTTTTTGATGTACTGAAAAAGAAATCCAAAGATTACTATATGTTAATTAAAGGTGTTAAAGCGCAGTGCCCATATATTTCAGACGTTCTAAAACGTGACTTTAATTTGACTGATGATCAACTGAAAAAAGTTTTTATTCTGCCTCATACCATAGCTTTTGAAGCATACGTCAAAGCTTTCCAATACAAAGTCCTTAACTCTATATTATATACAAATTATAAACTATATAAGATAGGTTATGTTACAGACGATAGATGCTCTTTCTGTAAATTAGAAATAGAAACCTTATACCATCTGTTCTTCCACTGTACACACTCTTCAAATTTTTGGAAAGAATTTGAAATCCTTTATTATCAGCTGACTAAAGAATTTGTACACCTTACCTTGCAAGATATAATGATAGGTATTATAGTTTCAAAATGCCCTTTACTGAATTATTTGTTATTAATTGCCAAAGTCTATTTATGGGATTGCAGAAGGACTCAAATACTTCCAAATATAGCAGGATTTAAGATAAAAGTAAAAATTAAATACGAAATAGAAAAATATATATGCTTTAAGAATAACACTGTAAGCCAATTTGACAAGAAATGGTCATTGACGTCGGGCTGTGTAATTTAATAACTATGTCAGACTGCTGCTATGTTGGCTACTATTATTATGTTTAATGAGTATATAGGGTTACGTAATTTTTAAGGTTAATTGTGTTAGTACGTCTCCGTAATTTAACGTAGATATTGTTTGTAGGTGTTATGTGTAGTATTATTTTATCTTGTATTGTATGCCGAGAGCAGTGTAATGTACTGTACTGTAAGTATTAAGTGTACTGTTCAATAAAAGCATTATTATTAAAAAAAAAAAAAAAAAAAAAAAAAAAAAAATCCTTCAGGCCTGTGAAGTTCATCGGAGAAAGACCCATTGAAGGTACAAATTTGAACTATCCCTGGGGAGTGACTGTGAATGATTTGAACGATATCTTTGTAAGTGATATGCGCAACAATCGAATTGTAGTTTTTAACGAAAAAGGAGAGTTTATCAGGGCCTTTGGACAACATGTTCTTAACTGTCCAAGTGGATTGATTACTGATAAAACAGGCAGAATTTTTGTGTGCAGTAGAAGTAGTAACAAAATATTACTTTTTGGATCAAACGGAGAATATGTTTCAACGATTCACAGTGGTGAATTACTCAGAGCACCCCGGGGAATATCTCTAGATGCACAAGGAAATCTTATTGTCTGTGATGCAGGAAATAAATGTGTTAGGTTTATTTCTCCCGAAGGTAACATTTTTAAGACAATAGGGGTGGGTAGGCTACAAATGCCACTTGACTGTTTGTGGTATAAACATAAAATCTTTGTTTCTGATCGTGAAGCCCATCTCATTAAGGTTTACAATAGCAATGGAAGATTTTTGTATGAATTTGGCAGATATGGAACTGGAGATGGAGAGTTAAATCTACCAACCGGTCTAGCGGTGGACAAAACAGGTCACCTTCTTGTTTGCTCTTTGGGTAATCATAGAGTACAGGTCTTCTCTTTAGATGGAAAGTTTGTCGCTAAGTTTGGGGAATATGGAAAAAAGTTGGGACAAATGGATAGTCCTTGTTATGTTTCTGTACTAAAAAGTGGCCACCTTGTTGTTTGTGAGTTTGAAAATTTTCGTTTACAAATTTTTGAATAGCTATTCAGTCTGAGCAGTCTTTTGATGACTTTATGATGTATAACGCAATATACCAAATTGATAAAAATTAGTGGTCTGGTTTCATATGTTGCGTGATTTTTTGTGCTGTGAAGAGAAAACAAGCTGTGTTATGGCTTAGACAGCTCATTAAAGTAAGGTTTACAATAGCAAAGGCAGGCTTTTACATCAATTTTGTGGACATGGGATTGGGGACGAAATAATTTAACTACAGTCAAACCTCTATTAAGCGGCCCTCTATTAAGCGGTCACCCTCTATCAAGCGGTCACTTTTAAAACAACTCCCCGGAATTAAATTGCTCCCCATATTTACTGTAAACTTGACCTCTTTTAAGCGGTCACCTCTATTAAGCGGTCAGTTGGCTATTCCCCAAGGGTGACCGCTTAATAGAGGTTTGACTGTATATGGATGTCCAAAATGTGTTACTTAGTGAACCTTAAAGACCCTAGAATCATAATGTTATCAGTTTACTAAGCATGTGCACTATTCCCCAGTCGGGGAGAATTAGGACGTTATGATGATGATATAAGCTGGAATTTTAGGGTTAGGTTAGTAATTTAAGTAAGTTGAGACTGATTGAAGTAAAAATCACAACAATAAAATGTGTGTTAAAAATTCAGTTTTTTTTATTTATTGTGTTGTTAGAGATAATGTTGATAGAATTTATCACTGTAGAAAAAAAAAATGTAAATTATATATCTTACATACATACCCCTTATAGTTTATTCCTTTGAATTCAATACCTTAATCCGCACCAAATCTCTGAGCCACTTTTTACCATGCACTGTATTCCAGTTCAGTGTAAAGTACGGTCTGTAAAAACATTTAATTGTAAATAATTCTACTATGAAGTAGAGAATGACAGTAAGAAGAAGAAAGATGAAGCAATTGTTTTTACTAATTTATAGTCGCCTTTCTCCTTCTTACTCTCATTCTCTACTTGATAATGCAGGTGTTCGATTCGTCGAAACGTCGTATCGCCATAATTTTTGTATTTATTTTCTACCGTTTAAATTTGAGTTGGTTGGGAGCATCGTTCTTTTCACAAAAACGTAATTAACTTGCTGGGGCCGGTGGGTTTCCAAATGGCTTGAAAAAAATTATGAGTTGCTTCACTGTAGAATAGGTCGTGGTGTGCGTCGCTGAGGATAAGACTTTATTTGTATCAAGGGTTCATTCCCAAAGGAGACTCTCTTATAGAATTCATGAGGGTGTTTGTCCTACCTTTAAGGGACAAGAAATGCATGACTCACTGCTACCTTTCTCAAATTCTCAACAGTCACCAGGGGCGTTCCTGACCAGTTTTTACCAGTAAGCCAGGAGGCACAAGTTGAAAAAAGAGATGGTTAACATAGCATAATATACGGAAAGACATCGCGTTGTCATTTTGTAGCTGATAAATTTAAAAAAAAATTGTAAGCCAGTGCTTACTTGGCCTACAGGCAGGCACGCCCCTGGTCACGTAGTAATCGCATTTCGCGTTCGCTAGATCAAACCTTGCTTTAGTCTGTAGTAAGACCTAATATTTGTAAATGGCAACCGATTATTAAACCATTCATTTATATTAATGTTTATCAGACTTATTAGCCCTACTGGCCTCGTTAGCATGTGCAATTTAAACGAGTGTTCACCATAAAATGAGGCCGGCTCGGCTATAACAATAAATCGGCGCTATTTATGAATAAGGTCTACTATTTCGCGTTAGCGTGATCATTTTTCTAGTTCGCGTGATATATAGCTGTGTGATTCGCGTGACCGTTCTCCAAGTCGCATGACCATTACCTGAGATTTGATGAGTTCAAATTGCAACGAGATCCACTCCAATAAACGCGATCTGTTTTCATCTTCCTCTATTTCTAGGAAATCACGAGACGCGTCAAATCAGTTGTCATTTTAATCACTCGACCTTGTCGAATATTCAGACTTCGTGTTAGTTTCGATTCTTTTCGCCCAAAAGTTCTCAAGATGGATGTTCAAACGGAAGCGAAACAGTCTTCGATAGAAGGATTCAAAGCAGCTACAGCAGGGCTGGAGACAGAAATTGAAGTGATCACTCGGAATTCCAAAGGAGAACAGTGCTATTGCCCGGGGGACTATATTACTGTGGAGTTAATCTCAGCACAAGATCTTAACATCGCTGAGGAAGTGAAGGTCGTTGACAACAAAAATGGCAACTACATAATTTTCTTTATTCCAAGTGTGGCTGGACAACATTTACCGATCGTTCAAATAAATGGAGAAAAAGTTGGAGATTTTTCACCAGTTGACATCAAAGAACGATCCTTTAAGCCTGTGAGGTTCATTGGAGAAGAAACCATTGATGGTACATATTTGAACTCCCGGCATGTGCAATCGATAAAACCGATAATCGATAACATTCGATAACAATCGATAAAAATTAGTAAATTGTATCGGAAATCGATTAAAATCGATAAAAGGACACGTTGTGAGTAATCGATAATTATCGATTTTTAAATTAATGTTATCGATTTTATCGAATTTCTAAAATGTATCAAATCTTCCATAAAAACACTCTTACGATTCAATGAATCAAGTAGGACGAATTTAAAGATTTATTTAACAAATCGATAATTGAATGAATACTGATAATCAAATAATATTAACACGATTCCCTGGCATGATTCAACGGGGAAACGCAACATAACATAACCGCTTTTTGTATTTACTCAGAAACTGTTCAAGCTAAATGTCGTAATGACATCCTACAAATACATGTACTACGAAGTACGAAGCTGCGTAGTTGTAATGCTAGACATTGTCTCCAGTAAATGTTTTGTCAGCAAAACCCTCGCCGCCGCAAAAATCATACTACAAATCAGAGCTAAAATCATTCTATAAATAAGTAAAACGAAGTAAATGATGAACTCCGCAACTAAAGCAGAAGAGAGGTAATGAAACAAAAATAACTGATATAAATTTGAAAGGAACTCAACATTAAGAAGCTCAGAAAACATGTTTGTAAATGCCAATAAAATTAACATTAAAATGATTATGATCAAAATGCGCCTTTTCCTCTGTGGATCATACATGATCCACAAAGGCAGAGGATGCGTGTCATTTCTAAACTGATTCCAATAATTTTGGCGAGAGCGTTCTGAGGTTTTTTGACTGTGGACTGATTTGCTGCTGTGGGCATGAGAATATGTTGCTTCTCTGTGGCTCTCGCGGACTTCTTTTACTTTTTCCATTAGTTGGGCCTTTGTTGAATTGTGTTTAAAACTGACACCCATCTCCTTTAAAACCTCTTTCAGTAATGCCACACTCATCTCTTCTGGGGGTCCTTCTTTCTTTTTTCTTATTCTAGTTTCTTTCTCCTTTGACTCCTCTTCTTGTCTTCTTTTCTCTGTTTCTTGAAGTTGCGGCAGCATTGCTAATATATTTTTGACATCATCGCCATTTACTTCCAAAACATTCTCCCGTTCAATTAGAGTTAGTTTGGCTATAAGGGATTTCATTGGGCACCAGACGAAACGGTTTTTAACTTGTAAAATCCAGGTGTTATTTTCAGTGTCTACCGGTGCTACATTAACACAACAGGTCACTGTGCTACTCTTGGAATCCTTACTATCACAAGTTAAAATAGGATATGCACTTTTTGCACAGGGATTGCAATACATTCGGATGACTTTACCAATTATAAGTCCTTCCTTGCCCATCCAAAAAGCCGCGAATGAGTTACAAATCAAGTCTTCCTTTTCTTGCGATCTCGATATTTTTCCAATGCTGTCATAATAATTTACCTTGGAAACTGCCATCCAGCGTGAATTTCTTGAGGTAGCTGGCATATACTGTTTACCTTGCTGTAGAGACAAGAACTGGGCTATGTGATAGTAGACGCCGTTGAACTCAACGTAGCACGTTGACATCTTCGGCATTCTGTAGTTTCCATTCTCGTCACGTATGACACGATTCTGCTTATTTGCTGATAGTGGGTCCTTCTCCAGGATATCCTTGTCTTCGGTGCTGCTAACAACTTTCTTTTGAGAAGCGTAACCAGCCGAAGGGTGATCCTTACAGAAATAAGTATACGCTTCTCGCGCTTTGTCATTCGGAAATTTAAGTCCCAAACATACTTCGTGAAACCACTTGTTACATCCAGGAAATTCACAGCCAAGCCAGTTAGTTTCTTTTGGGGCACGGAACGTACTTTCTCTGTATCGGCAACTACCCAAACGATAGAAAACACAATTCGTGGGCGCGCCATCGTCATACTCTTCGTCACCCTCTTCTTCGTTCATGTTTTCATTATATTGTTCAGTATTTATGGTGTTTTCTTTTGCCTTAGCTGCAAGATTGATGAAAGAAGTAGTGATTTCGTTTTCACTTTCATCTATGGCGTTTATCAATACATCGTTTTCAATTTCTAGCAAGTCTTCTACTTGTAAAATGTTATTTTCGTCAGGTTTATTTGCGGTACTTAACGGATAAACATCTGTTGGTAGGATTCATCAACACAACACCTCCTTCTTTTGTGCTTGTCACGACATTGGCCCTTTCTAGACTGGCGATCATTCCTAACAGTTCGGCAGTCTTGATCGCCTCCTTCTCGGCTTCTTGCAAACCCAAAGTCAGTTCTGCGTCCATATCTGTGGGCCACTTTTTATCATTTAACTGGTTGAAGGGCTTGGGATTCATTTCCTTTAGCTTCTGAATTCTCTTTGCAAAGTCTAATAAGTCTAACAACGTCAGGTTTGGTTTCCCGCGGCAAAATCCACGTAAACTTGAAAATAAAACCTCGCAAGAATCGGAACCAAACATCCAAGGCTCATAAGGAAGTTCCGGATAATAAATTGCATAAAGTTTCATTGAAATAATGATAGAGTGTCCAGCCAGAATAACATCGTCATAGGTCTGTCCTGATATAAAGTAATGGTCAGTAGGATATCCCTCCATCTTAAGCCAAGCTCTCCAGAGTCTTAAGAAAGTTACTGGGAGCCATGCACGCTTTGCCCTTTCACGAACGGACAATTCTTTTTCGGTGAACGCCGAAAAAAGACTTTCGCCAACCTTGAGGTACACTCTCGTTGCAAGTGAGGCCTTTTCATTCCAGATTTTTAAGTAGTGACGAGCCTCAGGTTTTAACAGTCGTGTAGCTGCGTCCACGTTCTGCTTATCGCGGACATAAACGTCGCTTTTCCACAGACCACACTCCAATTTGAAACTCAAATAAGTTTGCATTAAATGTTCGATCTGTGCGATGTTGCTTCCCATTAGTAAAATTCTTTTCACATTTAGTAATTGATTTCTCCATTTTTTTAAAATATGCCTCCAATCAGGAAACATCATTGTTTTACATGTTCTGCAATCTTCCGTCTGAAATGTTCTTGCTGCAAAATCAAAGCCCTTGTAATCTAGAGTAATCTGCTCTTCTGATAGATCATCATTTCGTTTGTGCTCTTGAAAATAGTGCTTACGGAACTTTGAGTCTCCATCCGCGCCTATCCCCAAGATTTCGATATTGTGGGTAGATCCCATTTCCATTGTTTGAGTCATCCATCCTTTTACGGTCTGGTAGTCCTGTCCTTTCACTACGGGGCTTATACAGAGAGTAAAACTTGGTGCGTGTTGGACCATAGGAGATAAGACGAAAGCATTAGCCAGTTTTGCTTTTTCATATGACTCGGAGTTCACTATGTCAATTATATCTTGTGCTGTCGACACAGTAACTTCAGTCTCCGTTGCTAAGCCAATTATTTTATTTCCTCTTACGCGCAATGTTGCAATTAAAGTTGTAGCATCGATTGCAAGAATAAATGGCCCAGTGTAACCAATCTTTTCATAAAAGACTCTAGCCATCGAAAAAGATTTATCGGTGAGGACCGTTGGAATGACATAACTGCTTCGGCTTTGCCTGTAGATCGTTGAGAGGTGTGGTCCACCCAATCTTGTTCTAACAATTTTGGCCAGAGCTGCGCCCCCGTAGTTTAAGATTATTGCGAATAGAGACTTAGTTTCATCGGACCATGTTTTTGATTCCTTTCCTCTGTTACAGATCAAGTCAGTTAGAATTTTTATCAAAGGATCTGTTTCTCCATGTTTTTCAGTTTTCATCAAACAAGCCAGTTTTAATGCGACTTCTGGTACATGATCGTTACGGATTCCTTTTTGAATTAATGTCTCAAGTCTTTGCACTTCAATTTCAAAATTCACCACTTTATTTTGCAGACTTTCAATTTTTTGGCTGTAGTAGGTTTGCAAGTCGGTATAGCCTAGCAGGGCGGTGACATATCTCACTGCGAGGTCATCTGTTTGTTTCTGAACAGAAACGCCGTCCGCGATAATGTCCGTTACAGCAGCACATCGACGAAATACATCTGTATAGAGTTGGGTGTTAGCTTTCACAGCCAAACAACTTTGTATCATAGTTTCCAAACGAGTTTCTAAATGTACACGATTAGCAGCATCTTGCTCTATTTTTCGAATCTTTTCCTCACTGGCGCTTTGAAGGATTTCGATTTCGACGTTTGTGAGAGCTGGGGCTTCTTTTTCTCCCCCAACAAGAGCATCAGACAATTTGCGTCCGAAGTGGGTTTCTTTTTCAATTACCGCTATCCTTGTAGCCTAAAAGAAATAGGTTGATTTTGAACTGAGTACTGTAAGACACTATTAAGCTACTTACGTTATCACAGGGAATTCTATCATAGCCTCGTAGAATGTAGAATTTTCAACAAAATCTTTGTTACCCGAACTTTTTTATATGCGTCCGTTCTGCCTATAAACGTCCTCATCAGTCAAACTATCAAAATAAAAAAATATAATTCAAAACTAACTTACCTTGTTTATCAATTCATCTTCTACAAGACCTTCCGCTGCTTTTCGTTTTCTCTCCATCGACTGCAGATCCAGTTGGGTTTTCCTCGCCTTTTCACTAGTGCCTGTAGACTTAGTTGTAGGTTTAGTTGACGAAGAACTCCAAAAGGAAGTTATCTTTTTCGCATCTGCACATAAACAATGGGAAAGAAAAACGTCAAGCAATTTGCAACATTAGGTGATTATTATATATTGTCTCAGTTGGGAATTACTAACTGAAGTAAGAAAACTCATTTGAATACTTACTTCCGGTAAAGGTTTTGATGGGTTTATAATCAGCGGTTAATGTCCACCCTGATAGCATTTTATGCCTCTCTGTTTCGCTGTGACGACGAAGAAGCCATGCGAGCTTGGTGACATCTGTATATGTGACGACCTTTTGACACGGACGGCAGTACAACGAAGAAGCATAGTCATCATCTGACCTGAGTTGATCCGTAAAGCCTAAACCTTCCAAGTCAGTTATAATTTTGGAAAGTTGGGTACCGGAAACATAGTATTGTGTAACACAGTTCAAAAAGAGGAAAGCCCCTAACAAATAAGGGGAATACATTTTGACGTTGTTGTCTGGCTACCGCATTCCTTGAAAGTAACGTTATATCCACGTTTCAATGCAAATTGGAGAAGGTGACAAGCCAACCAGTCGGGTTTGTTGCAACTGTTTGAAATTGTACTTTGTACCACGCTGTCTGGTACCGGAATTTGAGATAACCGGATGTAAGGGCTTTTAGGACGGTGAAATATCTTTCATTTAAGATGGGATACCCTGGTGGGATGCTAACAAGCCAAAGATGTATTGTCAACAAGCAATAAAGAACGAAAAATCAGGTACAAGTGCGTATGTCAAATATATTATATTTCGGGACATTCCAGTGCATGTGGGTGTAAAGCATACAAATAACAACACAGTTTTTTTTTGCCTTGCAGGATTATACATGTATTTTATTTCAGTCGGCTTTTCATTAACAATGGTTCATTATCAAGACCACACAGCTTGATTCTATTCAGCCTGCACTCCAAGATCACTCAGTCTAGCCATCAGTAATTTCACTTCACTGCTGGTCGTATCACTTGCTATGACCTTTATCTGTAGATTTATTCCGCCTCCTTTACGCCACCTCCCTACGGGATCTGGAAAAGGACTTCCAGTAGCAATCCTGCATATGACCAAAAAATTGCAATATTAATAACTTAAGGTAAACGATTCATCTTTAATGTCAGGGATTACGACAAAGGACTATAAGAAGCCTATCAATCAATGGCTAATGAGATAAGTGTCTGTTTACCAAAATCTGGAATTTGTTCGTGCGCCACAATTACAAAAATAAAGATCACAATCGACCTTAATCTTACCCTTTCAGCACAGTAGATGGTTTTAAGTCCCAAAGTACTGGTACTAGGTCTTTTTCCAAGTGTCCCACCCTTCCTTGGCTACATAGCACTTCGAAAGCCTTTCCTCTACTTCCAATCTTTCTGCGAAGTTCAAACACATCTCCCACAGAAATGCCAAAGCTACACTCGTGTAAGCCCTTTACGGTCGCTTCAAACTGAAGAGTCTCACTTCCCGATGACTTTCCACAAACATCACTCCTGGAACTGCTTGACATTTTGCAACTAGCAAAAGACTGCGAACGATCTAAAAACGCTTGATGTTTACGGGCAGTTAGTCTAAACATGTACAGGGAAAGATTCTAATGCTTGTGTCGCAATATTTCCGCGTGTATGTATTGATAAGATAAGCGGCCATCTGACAGTGGTCAGTCATGTCCACATCACGTGCGTAAAGCGTGTTACTTGGATGTTACTTTGGTGGTCCTTGGTCACTTCAGACATCTCCTTCAGTACTAGGGAAAGTAGGGCTTAGAAATGAATTCTGTAACATTTAAAGCGACACTCGATAAGGAGGACAGAAGTGCTCTTATGACTTTTGTTCAAGAAAAAGGGGGATCTATCGAAGAATGCGCAGTTCAAGCCGCCCGCCCGCAGGAAGCAGAATCGTTGTTGATTTCCGAAGACAAGAATGCTGAAAGTAAGTAATTTACACCATTCCGCTTGGAAATATGGTCACCAGAATCTGTTTTTAAAATAGTGTGCAACGGACAGTCAGAAGTCCTTATTCTTGGCATTGTTTTCAATTTTTAGAAGACGAAAGGGAACCGGTCCAGACGCCAAAAGCCATAGCGGATGGTGTCATTGCCTGGCTAAAGAAGAATAGCGTAAGCCAGGCATTATTTGCTGAGAAAATTTTAAGCAGAAAGCAGTCAACACTCTCTGACGTTTTAAGACAGCCGCCGGCCGAGCTACCAAAAGGCCAAGGCAAATGGATCTACGAGAAAATGGAGAATTTTCTCAATGACAAACAGGAGCAGCAACAACTTATTGCTCTCAAACAAGGTATTTGGGTTTTATATCATTTTCGAAGTATATTCTAGGATATAATTCAAGACGGACATAATCTACTGAGGGGGGGGGGGGGTGAGCAAGGAAGGTCAATCCCTTAAAAGGGCTTTAAAAAGTCAGTATCTTTTCTTAGGTAAATGACCTAAATAGAGAGAAAAATCGGAAATTTAGGGTAGGAAAATGGACGACGTTTGTCTTAAGCCCAGCTAAAACAGGGTTAGTTTACCGTGGCGGACCGCCTCTACCCACCCAAGGGTATATCAAGTAACATCCCCTCCCCTTCTCCCAAAATGCCTTTATAATGACATGAGACTCTTTGTTAGGAAAGAGAAAAGCAGCTGTTAGCTCGGATGAGGAGGAAGTGAATGCTGCAAAGAAAAAGAGGGTCCACTTTACTGAATTTCAGCTGAGTGGACTAAACCATGCATATGGAAGGACAAAGGGCCGTCCGACGGCACAGCTAATGGAAAAGTTGGCCGAGAACTTTGACTTAGAGCAACACCAAGTAAGTGAATTTAAGATAGCTTTTTCCTGGAGATATAAAGTAAAATCATCGAGAGACCTTGCGAGAATATACCGGGAATATAAGAGTCAAAATGATTAACCGGGATACGGTTGCATGCAATAAACATATAAATTTGGTTTCTTTTTTTTTTTCCTTTTAGGTTAAAACATGGTTCCAGAACCAAAGAAACAAAAGAAAAAACAAAGAATGAAGTTAATGTGTTGACTGAATGAAATAAATCCTTGGTTGCTTAATGTTTCTGTTCATTGTTTTATATTAAATTAAAACGCTGTCCACATAGAAGCAGTTTTATTTTGTATGGTTTTTGATACTCCGTTAAAATCGATTAATCGATAAAATCGATATCGTTAAATACGCGGAAGACTGTGAGTATCGATTTCTATCGATTGATCGATAAAATCGATATCGATTAATTAAAAATTATCGATTGATATCGATTTATCGAACGGTTTTCCGATATCGGTTTTTATCGATTGGTCATACCGGGTTGAACTATCCCTGGGGAGTGACAGTGAATAACTCAAACGAGATCTTTGCAAGTGATTCCAGGAACAATCGAATTGTAGTTTTCAATGAAAAGGGCGAGTTTTTAAGGTCCTTTGGACAAAATGTTCTTAACTGTCCAAGTGGATTGACTACTGATAGTACAGGTAGAATTTTTGTGAGCAGTAGAAATAATAACAATATGTTACTTTTTGGATCAAACGGAGAATATGTTTCAACGATTCACAGCGGTGAATCACTGAGAGAACCCCGTGGAATATCTCTAGATGCTATCTCATTGTCTGTGATACAGGAAATAAATGTGTTAGGTTTATTTCTCCTGAAGGTAACATTTTTAATATAAGACAATAGGGAGGGGTAGGCTACAAATGCCAATTGACTGTTTGTGTTATCAAAATAAAATCTTTGTGTCCGATGGCGAAGCCCATCTCATTCAGGTTTACAATAGCAATGGAAGATTTTTATATGAATTTGGCAGACATGGAACTGGAGATGGAGAGTTTAATAGACCAACCGGTCTAGCAGTGGATAAAACAGGTCACCTTCTTGTCTGCTCTTATAATAATAATCGAGTACAGGTCTTTACTTTAGATGGAAAATTTGTCACAAAGTTTGGGGCCTGTGGAAAAGAGTTGGGTCAGCTTACAAGGCCTACTTCCGTTTGTGTACTGAAAAGTGGCCACATAGTTATTTGCGAATTTGACAATTTGCGCTTACAGGTTTTTGAGTAACTGAAGAAGAGCAATTTTCCTCATAAGGTGCTGATGTCAAAAATAGTACGGTAATTGCCAAATAAGCCAATGTTAGCCCATAAGAAAAATCGTTAGTTAGAGTTTAAATCATGTCTGTGTTTAGTTTTGATAGACTATATAACTCAAACTGATCATTATTTTTCTGTAAGTACTGTCAAATGTTAAGCTAAGCTTTACTGATTATGAATTTATGATCTGAGGAGTTTTCAACTCATTACTAATTGAAAATATTGTAGAGTGGATAACGCCTTGTCCACGGAATTTTTTAACTCTAAATGAAAGTAGGTCAAAGAGTTCAATAATAGTGAACAAAGAACAAACATAAAGTCTTCATGCGCATAATAGAAACTTGTAGATTTCTGTCTGAATGTGACAGTTGTACGTAAAACATCGAACTTGGAATAAATTATATAAAGAGTCCTGCGATGTAGTTTTCTCGATGGCATTTTCCTTGCTCTGTTACGTTCTTAGGGGAAGTTCATTTAATATGACAAGGGGGTGGGGGGATGAAGATATTGAGGGGGAGGGGGCTCCGAAAATTTTTAAACACCCGAAGGTGGGGGGGGGGGGCTCTGAAAAAATTGTTTGGCTAGGAGGTGGGGTCAGAAATTTTTTCGACTACCAAGGGGGGAGCTCCTAAAAAATTGAACCGCTAACGAGGGGGTTGCTAAAATTTCAAACTTGAGTTGCGATATCTTCATTTCCCCCCACCCCCCCCCCCCCCCCCTTGTCATAATAAATTAACTTTCCCTTACATCCTTAATTTTTACAACTGATACGTGACAAAATATTTGGTTATGTTAATACCCAGACTACCTTGTGGTATTGTCGCACCCTTTTGGAGTTAGAAAAAAGTAAATGGTTCCTTTTACTAGGGTGAAAGTGTCCTAACTTGTAGCTTTTGTGGTAAATATCAGGGTGTAGATAAGGTAGAGATTTGCTTAGCACGCATAGAACCTCTTTGATGAAATCAATTTCGTTGCTAATAGCGACTGGGAAGAAATACCCACAAATCAAGCCTCCTGGTACCTACTGTAGCTATTAGGGTTCTTTTCAAATTTGTCTAAGAGCAGTTGACAAGATCAGCAGTAAATATACTGAATTTCAAATAAGAATCCGCAATCCTTCAGTATCGTTGCCGTCGATGGTTTTGCTTATAAATATTGACTTTTCTGTGGTGTGCCTCTCATCAAACCGCCATCGTAACCGGGAGGGATCGGGCAGGCTCCGTCTCAAAGGATCATGGAGGTACACTGCATCGAAATTGTGGAATTCGATACCAGACGAGTCGAGGAAGATTCAAACATACATAGCTTTTAAGAATAATTTAAAAACATTACACAAGTTTTACTACTTTTACATTTTATATTAAATAGACATCGAATCTCACGGGGCTATGACAGTAATGTGCGGCAACGATAGACAACTTTTACATTTTACACTTAGTCAATAACTACTATTTCAATTCGTAATCATTTTTAATTATAGCTTATCTTAAATTTATACACTTTTAATGAAGTTTTATTTTTGTATCTTTTATTTATCTTTATTATTTTCGTGGTGTACCAGGAAACCAGCTCTTTTAAAAAGGTACGCCACGAAAATAATAAAGATAAAAGATACAAAAATAAAACTTCATTAAAAGTGTATAAATTTAAGATAAGCTATAATTAAAAATTATTACGAATTGAAAGTTATTGACTAAGTGTAAAATGTAAAAGTTGTCTATGATCGTCGCACATTACTGTCATAGCCCCGTGAGATTCGAAGTCTATTTAATATATAGCGTACTGACCACGTTAAATAAAGGAAGGAAGGATTGATTGATTGATTGATTGATTGATTGATTGATTGATTGATTGATTGATTGATTGATTAATTGATTGATTGAAAGGGGTGCCTCTTTGTCCTCGGCACTATAGCGAAGAGCAGGTAAAATTGTAAGTAGCTAAAGTAAGGCGGAAAAATGCTATGAAGTAAAAGGGATACCTAAACCAAATATTTAAAGGGTTGCAAACTTCGTCTTAAGAAGAAGAGACGTATAAAATTACTGGACTCCTGACATCACCCATTACAACACTCGAGACAAAATTAAAACAGGACACAGAATATTGAAATTAAGTGTATTTTATTGAATTACATCAATTCCCATAAAAATTCTATCAATTCTCAACGTAGTAACTTATTTCGCTGGATTGATCTCTGGGCTTTAGTCTGTGGTTTATCATACGATAATGGAAGACTCGCCTTTAGTTCGCGTGACCATTTTAGTTCGCGTGATATATAGTTGTGAGATTCGCGTGACCGTTGTCCAGTTCGCGTCATCATACCCATTTTGTGAAATATTTAAATGAGATACACGCTCCAATAAACAAGATCTATTACATGTAACCCTGGTTTTTTTTATCTCCCTCTATTTCGAGGAAATCACGAGACGTCAAATCACCTGTCATTTGCATTACTCAGCCTTGTCGAATATTCAGACTTCGTGACAATTGCGATTCTTTTCGCCCAAAAGTTCTAAAGATGGATGTTCCTACTCTGATGCACAACCTAAAGAAAGAAGTAACTTGCTCTGTGTGTATGCAACTGTACACAAAACCCAAACAACTGCCCTGCTTACACATTTTCTGCCTTCAATGTCTGAACAACTTAGCTCGAGCCAGCGCCCATAATGGCAAGATCAAATGTTCGCTCTGCCAGAGTGAAGTCGCTGTTCCCGAGACTGGCACGATGGAAACTCTGCCTACCTGTTTCTACGTGAAAAATCTGCTCGACATTTTGGCCATCAAAGAGTGCAACACTTCAAAGGTAACTTGTGGAAACTGTGATAAGAAAAGCGAAGAAGCGTCTTATTGTTTCCATTGTGGCAAGTTTTGGTGCAAAGATTGTTTGAACGGACATAACATTTTGAGGGAAAACAGAGAACATCGCGTCCTTGCTCTCAAAAACTTTCAAGACAAGGATTTTGAAGATGTCCTCAAGCGACCAGTATTTTGCCAGAAGGAGCTGCATGACAAAGAAGTACTCAAGTATTACTGTAAAGTATGTGATGTTCCCGTTTGTCAAACTTGTGTTATCGTCGAGCATAACAAACACGATGTGGAACATTTGGAAGTAGCTGCGAGAGCGGTGAAGAACAGCATCGCTTCTAAACTGGACGCTGCAAAGGAATCATCGAACACAATTACTAATTCTATTCGAGAACTAGAGGAAACGTCCCGTCAACTGGAACACCGTTCGAAAATTAATAAGGAACAGATACAGCAAATAGTTAAATCGCTCATCTTGATCCTTCGACAAAAAGAACAAGAGTCAATCGCTGAAGTGGAAAATCAGACGAAGAAAGCTCAAGAGCAACTTATGAAAAACAAAGATGAATTTCAAGAGCAGTTGAACAAGAGGGAGCAATCCATCTTACAGATAGAGACTCTCCTCCAACGAAGCACGGCAGCAGAACTTGTAAGAACCAAAACAATCATAGATCAGCTATTCCAAGGACTCCGAAAGCCACAAGACATACCATCAACTACTGACAGAAAACGTGCTACCGCCGTGTTTTTCAAGAACCAAGAACTCTCTCAAATCCTCAAGGAATCAAAACTTGGCAACCTTGATCAAATAGAAACTGCAACAGAAGCGAAACAGTGTTCAGTAGAAGGATTCAAGACAGCTACAGCGGGGCTAGAAACAGAAATTGAAGTGATCACACGGAATTCCAAAGGAGAACAGTACTATTGCCAGGAGGACTTTATTACTGTGGAGTTAATCTCAGCACAAGATCTTAACATCGCTGAGGAAATGAAAATCGTTGACAAAACAAATGGCAGCTACATAGTTTCCTTTATTCCAAGTGAGGCTGGACAACATTTACCGATCGTTCAAGTAAATGGAGAAACCACTGGAGATTGTTCACCAGTTGACATCAAAGAGCGATCCTTCACACCTGTGAGAATCATTGGAGAAGGACGTATTGAAGACACAAATTTGAAGCATCCCTGGGGAGTGACAGTGAATGACTCAAATGAGATCTTTGTAAGTGATATGGACAACAATCGAATTGTAATTTTTAACGAAAAAGGAGAGTTTATCAGGGCCTTTGGACAAAATGTTCTTAACCGTCCAAGTGGATTGACTTCTGATACTACAGGTAGAATTTTTGTCAACAGTAGAAATAATAACAATATGTTAGTTTTTGGATCAAACGGAGAATATATTTCAACGATTCACAGTGGTGAATCACTGAGAGCACCCCGGGGAATATCTCTAGATGCACAAGGAAATCTTATTGTCTGTGATGCAGGAAATAAATGTGTTAGGTTTATTTCTCCTGAAGGTAACATTTTTAAGACAATAGGGAGGGGTAGGCTACAAATGCCAATTGACTGTTTGTGTTATAAAAATAAAATCTTTGTGTCCGATGGTGATGCCCATCTCATTCAGGTTTACAATAGCAATGGCAGATTTTTGTATGAATTTGGCAGACATGGAACTGGAGATGGAGAGTTTAATAGACCAACCGGTCTAGCGGTGGATAAAACAGGTCACCTTCTTGTCTGCTCTTATAATAATAATAGAGTACAGGTCTTTACTTTAGATGGAAAATTTGTCACAAAGTTTGGGGCCTGTGGAAAAGAGTTGGGTCAGCTTACAAGGCCTACTTCTGTTTGTGTACTGAAAAGTGGCCACATAGTTATTTGCGAATTTGACAATTTGCGCTTACAGGTTTTTGAGTAACTGAAGAAGAGCAATTTTCCTCATAAGGTGCTGATGTCAAAAATAGTACGGTAATTGCCAAATAAGCCAATGTTAGCCCATAAGAAAAATCGTTAGTTAGAGTTTAAATCATGTCTGTGTTTAGTTTTGATAGAATATAACTCAAACTGATCATTATTTTTCTGTAAGTACTGTCAAATGTTAAGCTAAGCTTTACTGATTATGAATTTATGATCTGAGGAGTATTCTTTTTTTTTTTTTATCTGAGGAGTTTTCAACTCATTACTAATTGAAAATATTGTAGAGTGGATAACGCCTTGTCCACGGAATTTTTTAACTCTAAATGAAAGTAGGTCAAAGAGTTCAATAATAGTGAACAAAGAACAAACATAAAGTCTTCATGCGCATAATAGAAACTTGTAGATTTCTGTCTGAATGTGACAGTTGTACGTAAAACATCGAACTTGGAATAAATTATATAAAGATTCCTGCGATGTAGTTTTCTCGATGGCATTTTCCTTGCTCTGTTACGTTCTTAGGGAAAGTTCATTTAATATGACAAGGGGGTGGGGGGATGAAGATATTGAGGGGGGGGGGGCTCCGAAAATTTTTAGACACCCGAAGGGGGGGGGGGGGCTCTGAAAAAGTTGTTTGGCTAGGAGGTGGGGTCAGAAATTTTTTCGACTACCAAGGGGGGAGCTCCTAAAAAATTGAACCGCTAACGAGGGGGGCTGCTATAATTTCAAACTTGAGTTGCGATATCTTCATTTCCTCCCCCCCCCCCCCCCCCCTTGTCATAATAAATTAACTTTCCCTTACATCCTTAATTTTTACAACTGATACGTGACAAAATATTTGGTTATGTTAATACCCAGACTACCATGTGTTATTGTCGCACCCTTTTGGAGTTAGAAAAAAGTAAATGGTTCCTTTTACTAGGATGAAAGTGTCCTAACTTGTAGCTTTTGTGGTAAATATCAGGGTGTAGATAAGGTAGAGATTTGCTTAGCACGCATAGAACCTCTTTGATGAAATCAATTTCGTTGCTAATAGCGACTGGGAAGAAATACCCACAAATCAAGCCTCCTGGTACCTACTGTAGCTATTAGGGTTCTTTTCAAATTTGTCTAAGAGCAGTTGACAAGATCAGCAGTAAATATACTGAATTTCAAATAAGAATTCGCAATCCTTCAGTATCGTTGCCGTCGATGGTTTTGCTTATAAATATTGACTTTTCTGTGGTGAGCCTCTCATCAAACCGCCATCGTAACCGGGAGGGATCGAGCAGACTCCGTCTCAAAGGATCATGGAGGTACACTGCATCGAAATTGTGGAATTCGATACCAGACGAGTCGAGGAAGATTCAAACATACATAGCTTTTAAGAATAATTTAAAAACATTACACAAGTTTTACTACTTTTACATTTTATATTAAATAGACATCGAATCTCACGGGGCTATGACAGTAATGTGCGGCAACGATAGACAACTTTTACATTTTACACTTGGTCAATAACTACTATTTCAATTCGTAATCATTTTTAATTATAGCTTATCTTAAATTTATACACTTTTAATGAAGTTTTATTTTTGTATCTTTTATTTATCTTTATTATTTTCGTGGTGTACCTGGAAACCAGCTCTTTTGAAAAGGTACGCCACGAAAATAATAAAGATAAAAGATACAAAAATAAAACTTCATTAAAAAAAGTGTATAAATTTGAGATAAGCTATAATTAAAAATTATTACGAATTGAAATAGTTATTGACTAAGTGTAAAATGTAAATGTTGTCTATGATCGTCGCACATTACTGTCATAGCCCCGTGAGATTCGAAGTCTATTTAATATATAGCGTACTGACCACGTTAAATAAAGGATTGATTGATTGATTGATTGATTGATTAATTGATTGATTGAAAGGAGTGCCTCTTTGTCCTCGGCACTATAGCGAAGAGTAGGTAAAATTGTAAGTAGCTAAAGTAAGGCGGAAAAATGCTATGAAGTAAAAGGGATACCTAAACCAAATATTTAAAGGGTTGCAAACTTCGTTTTAGGAAGAAGAGACGTATAAAATTACTAGACTCCTGACATCACCCATTACAACACTCGAGACAAAATTAAAACAGGACACAGAATATTGAAAAGTAAGTGTATTTTATTGAATTACATCAATTCCCATAAAAATTCTATCAATTCTCAACGTAGTAACTTATTTCGCTGGATTGATCTCTGGGCTTTAGTCTGTGGTTTATTATACGATAATGGAAGACTCGCCTTTAGTTCACGGGACCATTTTAGTTCGCGTGATATATAGTTGTGAGATTCGCGTGACCGTTGTCCAGTTCGCGTCGTCATACCCATTTTGTGAAATATTTAAATGAGATACACGCTCCAATAAACAAGATCTTTTACATGTAACCCTGTTGTTTTTTTATCTCCCTCTATTTCGAGGAAATCACGAGACGTCAAATCACCTGTCATTTGCATTACTCAGCCTTGTCGAATATTCAGACTTCGTGACAATTGCGATTCTTTTCGCCCAAAAGTTCTAAAGATGAATGTTCCTACTCTGATGCACAACCTGAAGAAAGAAGTAACTTGCTCTGTGTGTATGCAACTGTACACAAAACCCAAACAACTGCCTGCTTACACATTTTCTGCCTTCAGTGTCTGAACAACTTAGTTCGAGCCAGCGCCCATAATGGCAAGATCAAATGTCCGCTCTGCCAGAGTGAAGTCGCTGTTCCCGACACTGGCACGATGGAAACTCTGCCTACCTGTTTCTACGTGAAAAATCTGCTTGATATTTTGGCCATCAAAGAGTGCAACACTTCAAAGGTGACTTGTGGAAACTCTGATAAGAAAAGCAAAGAAGCGTCTTACTGTTTCCATTGTAGACTGCGAGTAGTCTCTCGTTTTCCGCTGAAGTCCGCTGAAATTGTAATTATGCTCATTGGCAGTTTAAAAAGTTACAATTGAAAATGATAGCACGATAACGCTATAAACGCATCTGTTTAAAACACCAGCTTTTTTTTTTTTTTTTTGGGGGGGGGGGGTCATACTTTCAATTTCAAAATAATGCTCCTTCAAATCCCACCAGCCCCCCCCCCCCCCCCCCCCCCCACCTCATAAAAAATGAACGGTCCCTAAGGCAGAGATTTGCTTGGCACGAATCGAACCTCTGATGACATCAATTTCGTTGCTTATAGCGGCTGAGAAGACATGTCCACAAATCAAGATTCTGGTATCCTGCTATTAGGGTACGTTCTTTTCAAATTTGTCTAATAGCAGTTGACCAGATTTGACCAATCTTACAGAATATTTGCTTATGTCAATACCAAGACTACCTTGTGGTATTGTCATGTAAAAGTATGATGTTCCCCTCCATATGAATACCTTTCTCGAAACAGATGCAAGGCGAACATTCTATTCCCTAACAACACCACTGACTTGATTTTTTTTCAACGATTCATAATCTAAGGAGTGCGTCAATTCTATAATGGGGGTCCCTTCGGGGGTTTGGGGGGGGGAGATGGTAGTCGTCGTACCTTTTCGGGGTTAGAAAAAGGTAAATGGTACCTTTTACTGGGGTCACGGAAGTGTCTGAAACTTGTAGCTTTTGTGGTAAATATCAGGGTGTAGATAAGGCAGAGATTTGCTTCTCGCGTGAATTAAGGCATGGTTCCTCGTGTAATATTGGGTTTTCATCATTTTTTCTAGCTTTATTCAGCGACCCCTAATATTTGACCTTATAATTATGCACTAAGAAACAAAACCATTTTTGGATGATACCCTGTGTCTGTTGGGGTCACATGACCAGCCACGCCCTAAATTATGCAAAATTTGGAATTTTCAGATTACGGCATGAAAATTCAATTAATAACTCCCGTTTTTCCTTCCTTAGTCTTCACCTTACAGAATAATACGTCACATTAAACGGGGAATTTCGAAAACTGTTATTGCTGCATAATTATTCATTGTTTCCCTCTAGTCCCAGTCCCCCTCTAAAATTAAAACGTTATAGTTTACAGAAAACAAATAACTTTGGAAAACCCCGATTAGTTCCATAAACCCTGTACTAATGGACATTGATAGAAAACAAATTAAGTAGAAAAATATTTTTCCAAAATCTCGTAAATTTGGTCCGAAAAAAATTGCTAAAAATTGGGCGTGGCAAGTCACGTGACGTACCAGGTCCATTCATGTAAGCGAAAACAAATATTTTTCAACAATTAAAAGCCTCTTAGAAAGTTTAAAGTCAATAACTCAAATATATTTTAAAATAAACCACCCCCATTTAAATCGAACGAACCTCATTCCTTAGGTTCTATTCATGCTAAAGCATGAATAGAACCTCTTTGATGAAATCAATTTCGTTGCTAATGGTAACTGAGAAGACATGCCCACAATTTAGGAGAGAACAGCAAACGCAACAATGCTGGATTCAACAAGTGGCTGGAAATCCTCGCCCAAGAAGATTTACTACCGAAACTCCGCTGGATGTAGCGAGAACGGCGACTTGAAATTCACGCGAGCAACGAAGAAGACTGAGAAGAAGACCACGCCAATAAAACAAGGATCAGAGACAACATCGTGCATCGATTGCAAAGACTTCGAACAGCCCAGGCACACCGATTGAATAATGAGAATGAACAGGAACGAAATCAGCGACTACAAACGCTTCGACAAAATGCCGCTATTAGAATTCTGAACGAAACCGATTAGGAGAGACGACACCGAAGTTGTCGGACAAAATGATTTTGTTAGACGCAACGAGAGGCGGCAAGAAAACACTCATGACAAATAACGCTCAAACGGATGGAGAACAGCCGATCAGCCTTTACACCAGCAACAATGGGTTCAGAGTGAGATGGCCAAATTCACGGTACTATGAACAGTTTACAACACCGACAATGTGTTACATGTAAGGAAATTAAACTTGGCCTATACAAAACTTTAGGTTTAACTCTCCCAATGTTTGAAGCCTAAGATGTTAGCGAGATAAGGAAAATCCTAAATTATACTCCCATGAAAATGATATGGATCCGGGTGCTTTACCAGTAGACTTTCTTTAGGCTTGACTGATATTGAGATTGATGTCTATTGATATAAGACTTACGCTTATAGTTGTACAAAATTTAACCTCTGAAAATATTACCACAGAACAGCGATAGTTTTACGGGGATCTTGGTCCCTTACCATAACATTTTTATCTGGGTACCTTTCAGCTTTTACACTGTATGCATGGTGTCAACGTGTAATTTCTCTTTAAGTATGATCAAAACTACAGATTACAAAGGTGGAAATTATTTCACAAATATTCAACATTTACATGATGTTAGTTTCATTTGTGAATGACCAGTGAGTGAAATATACATTGCATATCTTGAGTTTACGGCATTCCTTGTAAAATAGTTCAATAAGTGCCTGAGGGTCGTTTGGTACCCAGTCCCATAGCAGTTACAGCGACCCACAGCTCCACAGCTCAAAACCGATCAAAACCCAGTACCAGTTCCCATTTATTTTATTTTAGAAAGACAGGAGACTGAGTACAAGTTAAATGGAAGAGAATGGAATAAGAATGTCTCAAATTTCGAGGCCATTGTGGCCATGCAACCCAACCTCTCCAGTTAAACCATAAATTCCATTTCTCCTTCCTCCGTCGCTAAAATTTTGCAGTGCAATCTCCCCGAGCTTCGCGAGGTTCTGCGAGACACGTATTTCTAGTTTATTGAATTACTGTATATCAACTCCCATTCAAATTCTTATCAATTCTCAACGGGTCACGTAGAAACCGATTTTCGCTGGATTGATCCGAGGTGATCCCAGCGCTTTTAGTCTGCGGTTATAGGAGAAGGAAATTCGCCTTTAGTTCGCGTGACCATGCATTTTTTAGTTCTCGTAATCGATAAAGTTGTGTGATTCGCGTGACTGTTATCCAGTTCACGTCATCATTACCCCATTTATGAAATATTTAAGAGATTCACGCTCCAATAAACAAGATCTATTAACCTTTTTTTTTTTTCATCTTCCTCTATTTCTAAAAATTCACGAGACATCAGATAAATTGGCATTTTAATCACTTAGCCTTAGTCAAATATTCAGACTACTTCGTGGCATTTTCGATTCATTTCGCCCAAAAGAGTCTAAAGATGGACATTCCTACTCTGATGCACAGCCTAAAGGAAGAAGTAACTTGCACTGTATGTATGCAACTGTACACAAAACCCAAACAACTGCCCTGCTTACATATTTTCTGCCTTCAATGTCTGAACAACTTAGCTCGAGCCAGCGCCCATAATGGCAAGATTAAATGTCCGCTCTGCCAGAGTGAAGTCGCTGTTCCCGAGACTGGCACGATGGAAACTCTGCCTAGCTGTTTCTACGTGAAAAATCTGCTCGACATTTTGGCCATCAAAGAGTGCAACACTTCAAAGGTAACTTGTGGAAACTGTGATAAAAAAAGCAAAGCAGCGTCTTATTGTTTCCATTGCGGCAAGTTTTGGTGCAAAGATTGTGTGAATGCGCATAATATGTTGAGGGAAAACAGAGACCATCGCGTCCTTGCTCTCAAAGACTTTCAAGACAAGGATTTTGAAGAAGTTCTCAAGCGGCCAGTATTTTGTCAGAAGGAGCTCCATGACAAAGAAGTACTCGAGTTTTATTGTAAAGATTGTGAAGTCTCCGTGTGTCAAACTTGCGTTATTGTCGAGCATAATAAACACGATGTGGAACATTTGGAAAAAGCTGCCAGAGCGGTGAAGAACAGCATCACTTCTAAACTGGACACTGCTAAGGAATCATCGAACACAATTAGTCATTGTATTCGAGGACTAGAGGAAAAGTTGCGTCAACTGGAACATCATTTGAAAATTAAAAAGGAACAGATACAACAAACAGTTGAATCACTAATCTTAATCCTTCGACAAAAAGAACAAGAATCAATCGCTGAAGCGGAAAATCAGACAAAGAAAGCTGAAGAGCAACTCAGGAAAAATAAAGAGCAGTTAAACAAAAGGGAGCAATCCATCTTACAGATAGAGTCTCTTCTCCAACGTAGCACAGAAGCCGAACTTATAAGGAACAAAACAATCATAAATGAGCTATTCAGAGGCCTCAACAAGCCACAAGACATGTTATCGACTACTGACAGTAAAAGTGCTACCACCGTGTTTTGCAAGAACGAAGAACTCTATCGAATCCTCAAAGAATCAAGAATTGGGCACCTTTACGAAACTGTAACCGAAGCAAACCAGTGTTCAGTAGGAGGATTTGATAAAGCAACAGCGGGGCTGGAGACAAAAATTGAAGTGATCACACGAAATTCCAAAGGAGAACAGTACTATTGCCCGGAGGACTACATTACTGTGAAGTTAATCTCAGCACAAGATCTTAACATCGCTAAAGAATTGGAAATCGTTGACAGACAAAATGGCAGCTACACAGTCTCCTTTATTCCAAGTAAAGCCGGACAACATTTACCAATCGTTCAAGTAAATGGAGAAACAGTTGCAGATTTTTCACCAGTTGACATCAAACAACGATCCTTCAGGCCTGTGAAGTTTATCGGAGAAAGACCTATTGAAGGTGCAAATTTGAACCATCCCTGGGGAGTGACTGTGAATGACTTGAACGATATCTTTGTAAGTGATATGGGCAACAATCGAATTGTAGTTTTTAATGAAAAAGGAGAGTTTATCAGGGTATTTGGAGAAAATGTTCTTTACTGTCCAAATGGATTGATTATTGACAATGAAGGTAGAATTTTTGTGGGAAATAGAAGTAATACAAAATATTACTGTTTAGGTCAAACGTACAATATAATTTTGCGATTCACAACAGTGAATCACTGAAAGAACCTCGGGGAATATCTCTAGATGCTCAAGGAAATCTTATTGTCTGTGATGCAGGAAATAAATGTGTTAGGTTTATTTCTCCCGAAGGTAACATTTTTAAGACAATAGGGAGGGGTAGGCTACAAATGCCATTTGACTGTTTGTGTTATCAAGATAAAATCTTTGTTTCTGATCGTGAAGCCCATCTAATTCAGGTTTACAACAGCAATGGAAAATTTTTATATGAATTTGGCAGATATGGAACTAGAGATGGAGAGTTTAACAGACCAACCGGTCTAGCGGTGGATAAAACAGGACACCTTCTTGTCTGCTGTGCGGGTAATCATAGAGTACAGGTCTTAACTTTAGATGGAAAGTTTGTCACTAAGTTTGGGGAATATGGAAAAAGGTTGGGACAAATGGATAGTCCTTGTTATGTTTCTGTACTAAAAAGTGGCCACCTTGTTGTTTGTGAGTTTGAAAATTTTCGTTTACAAATTTTTGAATAGCTCTTCAGTCTGAGCAGTTTTGATGACTTTATGATGTATAAAGCAATATACCAAATTGATATAAATTAGTGGTCTGGTTTCATATGTTGCGTGATTGTTTGTGCTGTGAAGATAAAACAAGCTGTGTTATGGCTTAGACAGCTCATTTACGTAAGGTTTATAATAGCAAAGGCAGGCTTTTATGTCAATTTTGTGGACATGGGATTGGGGACGGGATAATTTAACTATCCAACTGCACTTGCTATAGACAAAACAGGACACCTTCAAGTTTGTTTTTTCAGCGGTAATAATAGAGTGCAGGTCTACACTTTAGACGGAAGTTTGTCACTAAGTTAGAGGAATATGGATAAAAATAATTAGGAAAAAAATTTACAATTCTTGTTCTGTGTCTGAAATAAAGAGCAGCCATGTTGTATTTCTAGTTTGAATATACATTGTGTGACAAGATTGGAAGCCTCGTGCAATCTATAATAAGATTATATGGATGTCCAAACTCTGATTAAACATATGTGTTATTTAGTGAACCTTAAGGACCCTAGAATCATAATGTTATCAGCTTACTAAGCACGCCGGTGCACTATTCCCCAGTCGGGGAGAATTAGGACGTTATGATGATGATATAAGGATATTTTAGGGTTAGGTTAGTATTTTAAGTAAGTCAGTGAGACTGAAGAAAAAATCACTGCAATAAAATGTGTGTTAAAAATTCAGTTTTTTTATTTATTGTGTTGTTAGAGATAATGTTGATAGAATTTATCACTGTAGAAAAGAAAAATGTAAATTATATATCTTACATACCTACCCCTTAGTTTATTCCTTTGAATTCAATGCCTTCATCCTCACCAAATCTCTGAGCTACTTTTTACCATGCACTGTATTCCAGTTCAGTGTAAAGTACGGCCGGGTCTGTAAAAACATTTAATTGTAACATGACAGAAAGAAGAAGAAAGTTGTGTTAATTGTTTTTACTAATTTATAGTCGCCTTTCTCCTTCTTTCTCTCATTCTCCACTTGACAATGCAGGTGTTTAGATTCATCGAAACGTCGTATCGCCATAAGTTTTGTATTTATTTTCTACTTTAAATTTGAGTTTTGTTGGGAGTATCGGGCAGGCTCCGTCTGAAAGGGGTGACTCTTTGTCCTCGCACTATAGCGAAGAGAAGGTAAGATTGTTATACTAAAGTGAGGCCGAAAAAGGCTGTGAAGTAAATGGGATACCCAAACCAAATATTTAAAAGGGATGCAAACTTCGTTTTAGGAAGAAGAGACGTATAAAAGTTACTAGGCTCCTGACATCACCCATTACATGTTACAACACTCGAGACAGAAACGGGATACACGAAAGATTTCACGAAATAGCAAAAATAAGCGTATTGTATTCAATTACAGTACATCAATTCCCATACAAATTCTTATCAATTCTCAACAGTCACGAAAAAAAAAACGATTCCGCTGGATTTATCCCAGCGCTTTTGTCTGCGGTTATACGAGGAAACTCGCCTTTATTTCGCGTAACCTTTTTTAGTTTCGCGTGATAGATAGTCTGTGATTCGCGTGATCGTTGTAAAGTTCGCGTGACCATTGCCTGATTTGCGAGATGAGATCAAATCGCAATGATCAACGATCTATTGACCCCGTTTTTTCGTTTTTCATCTTCCCCTTTTTCTAGGAAATCACGAGACATCAATTGTCATTTTAATCCGCAGCCTTGCCAGTGGAGTAGTCAGATTTCGTGGCAGTTTCGATTCTTTTCGCCCAAAAGTTCTTAAGATGGATGTTCCTACTCTGATGCACAGCCTAAAGGAAGAAGTAACTTGCTCTGTGTGTACGCAACTGTACGCAAAACCCAAACAACTGCCCTGCTTACACATTTTCTGCCTTCAATGTCTCAACAAATTAGCTCGAGCCAGCGCCCATAATGGCAAGATTAAATGTCCGCTCTGCCAGAGTGAAGTCGCTGTTCCCGAGACTGGCACGATGGAAACTCTGCCTAGCTGTTTCTACGTGAAAAATCTGCTCGATACTTTGGCCATCGAGGCCGTGCAACACTTCAAAGGTGATTTGTGGAAACTGTGACAAGAAAAGGGAAGAAGCATCTTATTGTTTCCATTGCGGTAAGTTTTGGTGCAAAGATTGTTTAAACGGACATAGCATTTTGAGGGAAAACAGAGAACATCGCGTCCTTGCTCTCAAAGACTTTCAAGACAAGGATTTTGAGGATGTTCTCACGCGACCAGTATTTTGCCAGAAGGAGCACCATGATAAAGAAGTGCTAAAGTTTTATTGTAAAATTTGTGATGTCCCCGTCTGTCAAACTTGTGTTATTGTCGAGCATAATAAACACGATGTGGAACATTTGGAAGTAGCTGCAAGAGCGGCGAAAAATAGCATCGCTTCTAAACTGGACGCGGCAAAGAAATCATCGAACAGAATTACTTATTGTATTCGGCAACAAGAGGAAATATCACGTCAACTGGATCATCATTCGAAAATTAAAAAGGAACAGATAAAACAAACAGTTGAATCACTGATCTTGATCCTTCGACAAAAAGAACAAGAATCAATCGCTGAAGTGGAAAATCAGACGACGAAAGCTCAAGAACAACTCAGGAAAAACAAACTTAAGATGAATTTCAAGAGCAGTTGAACGAGAGAGAGCGATCCATCTTACAGATTGAGACTCTTCTCCAACGTAGCACGGCAGCTGAACTTACAAGGAACAAAACAGTCATAGATGAGCTATTCGTCCAAGGACTCCAAAAGCCACAAGACATGCTATCAACTGCGGACAGAAAAAGTCCTACCGCCGTGTTTTTCAAGAACCAAGAACTCTCTCAAATCCTCAAAGAATCCAAAATTGGGCACCTTGACGAAACTGTAACCGAAGCAACCCAGTGTTTAGTAGTAAAAGGATTAAAGGCAGCAACAGCAGGCCTGAGGACAAAAATTGAAGTAATGACACGAAATTCGAAGAGAGAACAATGCTATTGCCCGGGGGACTTTATTACTGTGGAGTTAATGTCAGCACAAGACCTTAACATCGCTAATGAAATGGAAATCGTCGACAACAAAAATAGCAGTTACATAGTTTCCTTTATTCCAAGTTCGGCTGGACAACATTTACTGATCGTTCAAGTAAATGGAGAAACAGTTGGCAGTTTTCCACCAGTTGACATCAAAGAACGATCCTTCAAGCCTGTGAAGTTCATTGGAGAAGGAACTATTGAAGGTACACTGAATTTGCAGAAACCCTGGGGAGTGTCTGTGAATGACTTGAACGAGATCTTTGTAAGTGATATGAACCATAATCGAATTATAGTTTTCAATGAAGAAGGAGAGTTTATCAGGACCTTTGGACAAAATGTTCTTAAATGTCCCAATGGATTGATTACTGATAAAACAGGTAGAATGTTTGTGTGCAGTAGATATGATAACAAAATAATACTTTTTGGATCAAATGGAGAATATGTTTCAACGATTCACAGTGGTGAATCACTGAGAGAACCCCGGGGAATATCTCTAGATGCTCAAGGACATCTTATTGTCTGTGATGCAGGAAATAAATGTGTTAGGTTTATTTCTCCCGAAGGTAACATTTTTAAGACCATAGGGAGGGGTAGGCTACAAATGCCAATTGACTGTTTGTGTTATCAAAATAAAATCTTTGTGTCCGATGGTGGAGCCCATCTCATTCAGGTTTACAATAACAATGGAAGATTTTTGTATGAATTTGGCAGACATGGAACTGGAGATGGAGAGTTTAATAGACCAACCGGTCTAGAAGTGGATAAAACAGGTCACCTTCTTGTCTGCTCTTATAATAATAATAGAGTACAGGTCTTTACTTTAGATTGAAAATTTGTCACAAAGTTTGGGGCCTGTGGAAAAGAGTTAGCTTACAAGGTCAGCTTACAAGGCCTACTTCCGTTTGTGTACTGAAAAGTGGCTACATAGTTATTTGCGAATTTGGCAATTTGCGCTTACAAGTTTTTGAGTAGCTGAAGAAGAGCAATTTTACTCATAAGATGCTGATGTCAAAATAGTACGGTGATAGCCAAATAAGCCAATGTTAGCCCATAAGAAAAATTGTTAGTTAGAGTTTAAATCATGTCTGTGTTTAGTTTTGATAGAATCTGATATAACTCAAACTGATCATTATTTTTCTGTAAGTACTGTCAAATGTTAGGCTAAGCTTTACTGATTATGAATTTATGATCTGAGGAGTTTTCAACTCATTACTAGTTGAAAATATTGTAGAGTGGATACGGCCTTGTCCACGGAATTTTTTAACTCTAAATGAAAGTAGGTCAAAGAGTTCCACAAAAGTGAACAAGAACAAACATATTCTTCATGTGCAAAATAGAAACTTGTATATTTCTTTCTGTCCGATTGTGACAGTTGTAAAACATCGAAATTGGAATAATGGATATAAAGAGTCCTGCGATGTAGTTTTCTCAATGGCTTTTTTCTTGCTCTGTTACGTTCTTACATCCTTAATTTTTACAACTGATACGTGGCAGCAGCACGCTTCCAATCTCACAAAATATTTGGTTATGTTAATACCCAGACTACCTTGTGGTATTGTCGCACCTTTTTGGTGGTGAAAGTGCCCTAACTTGTAGCTTTTGTGGTAAATATCAGGGTGTAGATAAGGTAGAGATTTGCTTAGCACGCATAGAACCTCTTTGATGAAATCAATTTCGTTGCTAATAGCGACTGGGAAGAAATGCCCACAAATCAAGCCTTCTGGTACCTACTGTAGCTATTAGGGTTCTTTTCAAATTTGTCTAAGAGCAGTCGACAAGATCAGCAGTAAATATACTGAATTTCAAATATGAATCCGCAATTCTTCAGTATCGTTGCCGTAGGTGGTTTTGATTATCATTGACTTTTCTGTCGTGAGCCTCTCATCAAACCGCCATCGAAACCGGGAGGGATCGGGCAGGCTCCGTCTCAAAGGATCATGGAGGTACACTGCATCGAAATTGTGGAATTCGAAACCAGAGGAGTCGAGGAAGATTCAAACATACATAGTTTTTAAGAATAATTTAAAAACATTACACAAGTTTTACTACTTTTACATTTTATATTAAATAGACATCGAATCTCACGGGCTATGACAGTAATGTGCGCAATGATAGACAACTTTTACATTTTACACTTGGTCAATAACTACTATTTCAATTCGTAATCATTTTTAATTATAGCTTATCTTAAATTTATACACTTTTAATGAAGTTTTATTTTTGTATCTTTTATTTATCTTTATTATTTTTGTGGTGTACCTGGAAACCAGCTCTTTTAAAAAGGTACGCCACGAAAATAATAAAGATAAAAGATACAAAAATAAAACTTCATTAAAAGTGTATAAATTTAAGATAAGCTATAATTAAAAATTATTACGAATTGAAATAGTTATTGACTAAGTGTAAAATGTAAAAGTTGTCTATGATCGTCGCACATTACTGTCATAGCCCCGTGAGATTCGAAGTCTATTTAATATCGTACTGACCACGTTAATAAAGGATTGATTGATTGATTGATTGATTAATTGATTGATTGAAAGGAGTGCCTCTTTGTCCTCGGCACTATAGCGAAGAGCAGGTAAAATTGTAAGTAGCTAAAGTAAGGCGGAAAAATGCTATGAAGTAAAAGGGATACCTAAACCAAATATTTAAAGGGTTGCAAACTTCGTCTTAGGAAGAAGAGACGTATAAAATTACTAGACTCCTGACATCACCCATTACAACACTCGAGACAAAATTAAAACAGGACACAGAATATTGAAATTAAGTGTATTTTATTGAATTACATCAATTCCCATAAAAATTCTATCAATTCTCAACGTAGTAACTTATTTCGCTGGATTGATCTCTGGGCTTTAGTCTGTGGTTTATTATACGATAATGGAAGACTCGCCTTTAGTTCGCGTGACCATTTTAGTTCGCGTGATATATAGTTGTGAGTTCGCGTGACCGTTGTCCAGTTCACGTCATCATACCCATTTTATGAGATACACGCTCCAATAAACAAGATCTATTACACGTAACCCTGTTTTTTTTTATCCTCCTCTATTTCGAGGAAATCACGAGACGTCAAATTTTCTGTCATTTGCATTACTCAGCCTTGTTCGTGACAATTGCGATTCTTTTCGCCCAAAAGTTCTAAAGATGGATGTTCCTACTCTGATGCACGACCTAAAGGAAGAAGTAACTTGCTCTGTGTGTATGCAACTGTACACAAAACCCAAACAACTGCCCTGCTTACACATTTTCTGCCTTCAATGTCTGAACAATTAGCTCGAGCCAGCGCCCATAATGGCAAGATCAAATGTCCGCTCTGCCAGAGTGAAGTCGCTGTTCCCGAGACTGGCACGATGGAAACTCTGCCTAGCTGTTTCTACGTGAAAAATCTGCTCGATATTTTGGCCATCAAAGAGTGCAACACTTCAAAGGTAACTTGTGGAAACTGTGATAAGAAAAGCGAAGAAGCGTCTTATTGTTTCCATTGCGGCAAGTTTTGGTGCAAAGATTGCTTAAACGGACATAACATTTTGAGAGAAAACAAAGAACATCGCGTCCTTGCCCTCAAAGACTTTAAAGACAGTGATTTTGAAGATGTTCTCAAGCGGCCAGTATTTTGCCAGAAGGAGCTTCACGATAAAGAAGTGCTCAAGTTTTACTGTAAAGTATGTGATGCTCCCGTTTGTCAAACTTGTGTTATTGTCGAGCATAATAAACACGATGTGGAACATTTGGAAAAAGCTGCAAGGGCGGTGAAAAACAGCATTGCTTCTGAACTGGACGCGGCAAAGAAATTATCGAACAGAATTACTAATTGTATTTGGCAACAAGAAGAAATGTCGCGTCAACTGGAACATCATTCGAAAATTAAAAAGGAACAGATAAAACAAACAGTTGAATCACTGATCTTGATCCTTCGACAAAAAGAACAAGAGTCAATCGCTGAAGTTGAAAATCAGACAAAGAAAGCTCAAGAACAACTCAAGAAACACAAAGATGAATTTCAAGAGCAGTTGAACAAAAGGGAACAATCCATCTTACAGATTGAGAATCTCCTCCAACGTAGCACGGCAGCTGAACTTGTAAGAACCAAAACAACCATAGATGAGCTATTCCAAGAACTCCAAAAGCCACAAGACATGCCATCAACTACTGACAGAAAAAGTGCTACCACCGTGTTTTTCAAGAACGAAGAACTCTCTCAAATCCTCAAAGAATCAAGAATTGGGCACCTTGACGAAACTGTCACCGAAGAAAACCAGTGTTTAATAGAAGAAGGATTTAAAGCAGCAACAGCAGGGCTGGAGGCAAAAATTGAAGTGATTACGCGAAATTCCAAAGGAAGACAGTGTTATTGCCCGGGGGACTACATAATTGTGGAGTTAATCTCAGCACAAGATATTAACATTGTTAAGGAGATGCAAATCTTTGACAAAAAAAATGGCAGTTACACAGTCTCCTTTATTCCAAGTGAGGTTGGACAACATTTACCAATCGTTCAAGTAAATGGAGAAACCATTGGAGATTTTTCACCTGTTGACATCAAAGAACGATCCTTCAAGCCTGTGAGGTTCATTGGAGAAGGAACTAATATTGAAGGTACAACTTTGGCGTATCCCTGGGGAGTGACTGTGAATGACTCTAATGAAATCTTTGTAAGTGATATTAACGACAACAATCGAATTGTAGTTTTTAATGAAAAAGGAGAGTTTATCAGGACCTTTGGACAAGAAGTTCTTCTTTATCCAAGTGGACTCATCATTGATAATACAGGAAGGATATATGTAGCAAACAGAGGTCATAATAAACTATTTGTTTTTAATTCCGCCGAGGGAAAATATGTTAGAACAGTTAACAACGGCGAATCGCTTTCCCAACCTCGGGGAATATCTTTAGATTCACAAGGAAATCTTGTTGTCTGTGACAGTGGAAATGAATGTGTTAGGTTGATTTCAAGTGAGGGAAACATTTTTAAGACAATAGGGATGGGTAGTTTATGCATGCCGTTTGATTGTGTGTGTTTTGATGGTAAAATCTTTGTCTCCGATCGTGATGCCCATGTCATTAGGGGTTTACAATAGTAGTGGGGAACTTTTATATGAATTTGGAAGATATGGCACTGGGGATGGAGAATTTAATCGTCCAACTGGGCTTGCGGTGGACAAAACAGGACACCTTTTTGTTTGTTCCGAAGGCAATCACAGAGTACAAGTTTTTACTTTGGATGGAAAATTTGTCACAAAGTTTGGGGTATGTGGCAAAAAATTAGGTCAATTAGAAAAGCCCACCTCTCTTTCTGTCTTGAAAAGTGGCCACCTAGTTGTTTGCGAACTTCGTAATTGCCGCTTACAAGTTTTTGAATAGCTCTTCAGTCTGAGCAGTCTTTTGATGACTTTATGATGTATAAAGCAATATACCAAATTGATATAAATTAGTGGTCTGGTTTCATATGTTGCGTGATTGTTTGTGCTGTGAAGATAAAACAAGATGTGTTATGGCTTAGACAGCTCATTAAAGTAAGGTTTACAATAGCAAAGGCAGGCTTTTACATCAATTTTGTGGACATGGGATTGTGGACGGGATAATTTAACTACAGTCAAACCTCTATTAAGCGGCCCTCTATTAAGCGGTCACCCTCTATCAAGCGGTCACTTTTAAAACAACTCCCCGGAATTAAATTGCTCCCCATATTTACTGTAAACTTGACCTCTTTTAAGCGGTCACCTCTAATAAGCGGTCAGTTGACTATTCCCCAAGGGTGACCGCTTAATAGAGGTTTGACTGTATATGGATGTCCAAACTCTGATTAAACATATGTGTTACTTAGTGAACCTTAAAGACTCTAGAATCATAATGTTATCAGTTTACTAAACACGTGCACTATTCCCCAGTCAGGGAGAATTAGGACGTTATGATGATATAAGCTGGAATTTTAGGGTTAGGTTAGTAATTTAAGTAAGTTGAGACTGATTGAAGTAAAAATCACAGCAATAAAATGTGTGTTAAAAATTCCGTTTTTTATTTTATTGTGTTGTTAGAGATAATGTTGATAGAATCTATCACTGTAGAAAAAAAAATGTCAATTATATATCTTACATACGTACCCCTTAGTTTATTCCTTTGAATTCAATGCTTTGATCCTCACCAAATCTCTGAGCTACTTTTTGCCATGCACTGTAATTCCAGTTCAGTGTAAAGTACGGTCTGTAAAAACATTTAATTGTAAATAATTCTACTATGAAGTAGAGAATGACAGTACGAAGAAGAATGATGAAGCAATTGTTTTTACTAATTTATAGTCGCCTTTCTCCTTCTTACTCTCATTCTCTACTTGATAATACAGGTGTTCGATTCGTCGAAACGTCGTATCGCCATAATTTTTGTATTTATTTTCTACCGTTTAAATTTGAGTTGGTTGGGAGCATCGTTCTTTTCACAAAAACGTAATTAAGTTGCTGGGGCCGGTGGGTGTCCAAATGGCTTGAAGAAAATTATGAGTTGCTTCACTGTAGAATAGGTCGTGGTGTGCGCCGCTGAGATAAGACTTTATTTGTATCAAGGGTTCATTCCCAAAGGAGACTCTCTTATAGAATTCGTGAGGGTGTTTGTCCTACCTTTAGGGACAAGAAATGCATGACTCACTGCTACCTTTCTTAAATTCTCAACAGTCACCAGGGGCGTTCCTGACCAGTTTTTACCAGTAAGCCAGGAGGCACAAGTTGAAAAAAGAGAAGGTTAACATAGCATAATATACGGAAAGACATCGCGTTGTCATTTTGTAGCTGATAAATTTAAAAAAAAAATTGTAAGCCAGTGCTTACTTGGCCTACAGGCAGGTACGCCCCTGGTCACGTAGTAACCGCATTTCGCGTTCGTTAGATCAAACCTTGCTTTAGTCTGTAGTAAGACCTAATATTTGTAAATGGCGACCGATTATTAAACCATTCATTTATATTAATGTTTATCAGACTTATTAGCCCTACTGGCCTCGTTAGCATGTGCAATTCAAACGAATGTTCACCATAAAATGAGGCCAGCTCGGCTATAACAATAAATCGGCGCTATTTATGAATAAGGTCTACTATTTCGCGCTAGCGTGACCATTTTTCTAGTTCGCGTGATATATAGCTGTGTGATTCGCGTGACCGTTCTCCAAGTCGCATGACCATTACCTGAGATTTGATGAGTTCAAATTGCAACGAGATCCACTCCAATAAACGCGATCTGTTTTCATCTTCCCCTATTTCTAGGAAATCACGAGACGTGTCAAATCAGTTGTCATTTTAATCACTCGACCTTGTCGAATATTCAGACTTCGTGTTAGTTTCGATTCTTTTCGCCCAAAAGTTCTCAAGATGGATGTTCAAACGGAAGCGAAACAGTCTTCGATAGTAGGATTTAAAGCAGCTACAGCAGGGCTGGAGACAGAAATTGAAGTGATCACACGGAATTCCAAAGGAGAACAGTGCTATTGCCAGGGGGACTATGTTACTGTGGAGTTAATCTCAGCACAAGATCTTAACATCGCTGAGGAAGTGAAGATCGTTGACAACAAAAATGGCAGCTACATAATTTCCTTTATTCCAAGTGTGGCTGGACAACATTTACCGATCGTTCAAATAAATGGAGAAAAAGTTGGAGATTTTTCACCAGTTGACATCAAAGAACGATCCTTTAAGCCTGTGAGGTTCATTGGAGAAGAAACTATTGAAGGTACAAATTTGAACTATCCCTGGGGAGTGACAGTGAATAACTCAAACGAGATCTTTGCAAGTGATTCCAGGAACAACCGAATTGTAGTTTTCAATGAAAAGGGCGAGTTTTTAAGGTCCTTTGGACAAAATGTTCTTAACTGTCCAAGTGGATTGACTACTGATAGTACAGGTAGAATTTTTGTGAGCAGTAGAAATAATAACAATATGTTACTTTTTGGATCAAACGGAGAATATATTTCAACGATTCACAGCGGTGAATCACTGAGAGAACCCCGGGGAATATCTCTAGATGCACAAGGAAATCTTATTGTCCGTGATGCAGGAAATAAATGTGTTAGGTTTATTTCTCCCGAACGTAACATTTTTAAGACAATAGGGAGGGGTAGGCTACAAATGCCAATTGACTGTTTGTGTTATCAAAATAACATCTTTGTGTCCGATGGTGAAGCCCATCTCATTCAGGTTTACAATAGCAATGGAAGATTTTTGTATGAATTTGGCGGACATGGAACTGGAGATGGAGAGTTTAATAGACCAACCGGTCTAGCGGTGGACAAAACAGGTCACCTTCTTGTCTGCTCTTATAATAATAATCGAGTACAGGTCTTTACTTTAGATGGAAAATTTGTCACAAAGTTTGGGGCCTGTGGAAAAGAGTTGGGTCAGCTTACAAGGCCTACTTCCGTTTGTGTACTGAAAAGTGGCCACATAGTTATTTGCGAATTTGGCAATTTGCGCTTACAAGTTTTTGAGTAGCTGAAGAAGAGCAATTTTCCTCATAAGATGCTGATGTCAAAAATAGTACGGTGATTACTAAATAAGCCAATGTTAGCCCATAAGAAAAATTGTTAGTTAGAGTTTAAATCATGTCTGTGTTTAGTTTTGATAGAATATAACTCAAACTGATCATTATTTTTCTGTAAGTACTGTCAAATGTTAGGCTAAGCTTTACTGATTATGAATTTATTATCTGAGGAGTTTTCAACTCATTACTAATTGAAAATATTGTAGAGTGGATAATGCCTTGTCCACTGAATTTTTTAACTCTAAATGAAAGTAGGTCAAAGAGTTCCACAAAAGTGAACAAAGAACAAACATATTCTTCATGTGTAAAATAGAAACTTGTATATTTCTTTCTGTCCGATTGTGACAGTTGTAAAACATCGAAATTGGAATAATGGATATAAAGAGTCCTGCGATGTAGTTTTCTCAATGGCTTTTTTCTTGCTCTGTTACGTTCTTACATCCTTAATTTTTACAGCTGATACGTGGCAGCAGCACGCTTCCAATCTCACAAAATATTTGGTTATGTTAATACCCAGACTACCTTGTGGTATTGTCGCACCCTTTTGGAGTTAGAAAAAAGTAAATGGTTCCTTTTACTAGGGTGAAAGTGTCCTAACTTGTAGCTTTTGTGGTAAATATCAGGGTGTAGATAAGGTAGAGATTTGCTTAGCACGCATAGAACCTCTTTGATGAAATCAATTTCGTTGCTAATAGCGACTGGGAAGAAATGCCCACAAATCAAGCCTTCTGGTACCTACTGTAGCTATTAGGGTTCTTTTCAAATTTGTCTAAGAGCAGTCGACAAGATCAGCAGTAAATATACTGAATTTCAAATATGAATCCGCAATCCTTCAGTATCGTTGCCGTCGGTGGTTTTGATTATCATTGACTTTTCTGTGGTGAGCCTCTCATCAAACCGCCATCGAAACCGGGAGGGATCGGGCAGGCTCCGTCTCAAAGGATCATGGAGGTACACTGCATCGAAATTGTGGAATTCGAAACCAGAGGAGTCGAGGAAGATTCAAACATACATAGCTTTTTATAAGAATAATTTAAAAACATTATACACAAGTTTTACTACTTTTACATTTTATATTAAATAGACATCGAATCTCACGGGGCTATGACAGTAATGTGCGACAATGATAGACAACTTTTACATTTTACACTTGGTCAATAACTACTATTTCAATTCGTAATCATTTTTAATTATAGCTTATCTTAAATTTATACACTTTTAATGAAGTTTTATTTTTGTATCTTTTATTTATCTTTATTATTTTTGTGGTGTACCTGGAAACCAGCTCTTTTAAAAAGGTACGCCACGAAAATAATAAAGATAAAAGATACAAAAATAAAACTTCATTAAAAGTGTATAAATTTAAGATAAGCTATAATTAAAAATTATTACGAATTGAAATAGTTATTGACTAAGTGTAAAATGTAAAAGTTGTCTATGATCGTCGCACATTACTGTCATAGCCCCGTGAGATTCGAAGTCTATTTAATATATAGCTTACTGACCACGTTTAATAAAGGATTGATTGATTGATTGATTGATTGATTGATTGATTGATTGATTGATTAATTGATTGATTGAAAGGAGTGCCTCTTTGTCCTCGGCACTATAGCGAAGAGCAGGTAAAATTGTAAGTAGCTAAAGTAAGGCGGAAAAATGCTATGAAGTAAAAGGGATACCTAAACCAAATATTTAAAGGGTTGCAAACTTCGTCTTAGGAAGAAGAGACGTATAAAATTACTAGACTCCTGACATCACCCATTACAACACTCGAGACAAAATTAAAACAGGACACAGAATATTGAAATTAAGTGTATTTTATTGAATTACATCAATTCCCATAAAAATTCTATCAATTCTCAACGTAGTAACTTATTTCGCTGGATTGATCTCTGGGCTTTAGTCTGTGGTTTATTATACGATAATGGAAGACTCGCCTTTAGTTCGCGTGACCATTTTAGTTCGCGTGATATATAGTTGTGAGATTCGCGTGACCGTTGTCCAGTTCACGTCATCATACCCATTTTATGAGATACACGCTCCAATAAACAAGATCTATTACACGTAACCCTGTTTTTTTTTATCCTCCTCTATTTCGAGGAAATCACGAGACGTCAAATTTTCTGTCATTTGCATTACTCAGCCTTGTTCGTGACAATTGCGATTCTTTTCGCCCAAAAGTTCTAAAGATGGATGTTCCTACTCTGATGCACGACCTAAAGGAAGAAGTAACTTGCTCTGTGTGTATGCAACTGTACACAAAACCCAAACAACTGCCCTGCTTACACATTTTCTGCCTTCAATGTCTGAACAACTTAGCTCGAGCCAGCGCCCATAATGGCAAGATCAAATGTCCGCTCTGCCAGAGTGAAGTCGCTGTTCCCGAGACTGGCACGATGGAAACCCTGCCTAGCTGTTTCTACGTGAAAAATCTGCTCGATATTTTGGCCATCAAAGAGTGCAACACTTCAAAGGTAACTTGTGGAAACTGTGATAAGAAAAGCGAAGAAGCGTCTTATTGTTTCCATTGCGGCAAGTTTTGGTGCAAAGATTGCTTAAACGGACATAACATTTTGAGAGAAAACAAAGAACATCGCGTCCTTGCTCTCAAAGACTTTAAAGACAGTGATTTTGAAGATGTTCTCAAGCGGCCAGTGTTTTGCCAGAAGGAGCTTCACGATAAAGAAGTGCTCAAGTTTTACTGTAAAGTATGTGATGCTCCCGTTTGTCAAACTTGTGTTATTGTCGAGCATAATAAACACGATGTGGAACATTTGGAAAAAGCTGCAAGGGCGGTGAAAAACAGCATCGCTTCTGAACTGGACGCGGCAAAGAAATTATCGAACAGAATTACTAATTGTGTTTGGCAACAAGAAGAAATGTCGCGTCAACTGGAACATCATTCGAAAATTAAAAAGGAACAGATAAAACAAACAGTTGAATCACTGATCTTGATCCTTCGACAAAAAGAACAAGAGTCAATCGCTGAAGTTGAAAATCAGACAAAGAAAGCTCAAGAACAACTCAAGAAACACAAAGATGAATTTCAAGAGCAGTTGAACAAAAGGGAACAATCCATCTTACAGATTGAGAATCTCCTCCAACGTAGCACGGCAGCTGAACTTGTAAGAACCAAAACAACCATAGATGAGCTATTCCAAGGACTCCAAAAGCCACAAGACATGCCATCAACTACTGACAGAAAAAGTGCTACCACCGTGTTTTTCAAGAACGATGAACTCTCTCAAATCCTCAAAGAATCAAGAATTGGGCACCTTGACGAAACTGTCACCGAAGAAAACCAGTGTTTAATAGAAGGATTTAAAGCAGCAACAGCAGGGCTGGAGGCAAAAATTGAAGTGATTACGCGAAATTCCAAAGGAAGACAGTGTTATTGCCCGGGGGACTACATAATTGTAGAGTTAATCTCAGCACAAGATATTAACATTGTTAAGGAGATGCAAATCTTTGACAAAAAAAATGGCAGTTACACAGTCTCCTTTATTCCAAGTGAGGTTGGACAACATTTACCAATCGTTCAAGTAAATGGAGAAACCATTGGAGATTTTTCACCAGTTGACATCAAAGAACGATCCTTCAAGCCTGTGAGGTTCATTGGAGAAGGAACTAATATTGAAGGTACAACTTTGGCGTATCCCTGGGGAGTGACTGTGAATGACTCTAATGAAATCTTTGTAAGTGATATTAACGACAACAATCGAATTGTAGTTTTTAATGAAAAAGGAGAGTTTATCAGGACCTTTGGACAAGAAGTTCTTCTTTATCCAAGTGGACTCATCATTGATAATACAGGAAGGATATATGTAGCAAACAGAGGTCATAACAAAGTATTTGTTTTTAATTCCGCCGAGGGAAAATATGTTAGAACAGTTAACAACGGCGAATCGCTTTCCCAACCTCGGGGAATATCTTTAGATTCACAAGGAAATCTTGTTGTCTGTGACAGTGGAAATGAATGTGTTAGGTTGATTTCAAGTGAGGGAAACATTTTTAAGACAATAGGGATGGGTAGTTTATGCATGCCGTTTGATTGTGTGTGTTTTGATGGTAAAATCTTTGTCTCCGATCGTGATGCCCATGTCATTAGGGTTTATGATAGACATAGTAGTGGGGAACTTTTATATGAATTTGGAAGATATGGCACTGGGGATGGAGAATTTAATCGTCCAACTGGGCTTGCGGTGGACAAAACAGGACACCTTTTTGTTTGTTCCGAAGGCAATCACAGAGTACAAGTTTTTACTTTGGATGGAAAATTTGTCACAAAGTTTGGGGTATGTGGCAAAAAATTAGGTCAATTAGAAAAGCCCACTTCTCTTGCTGTCTTGAAAAGTGGCCACCTAGTTGTTTGCGAACTTCGTAATTGCCGCTTACAAGTTTTTGAATA
>JAJGOT010000229.1:0-57500 GCA_022457155.1 Cladopsammia gracilis
ACTCGCCAGACGAACATCCGCCAGAATATCACCAACCAGAATAACACCCGCCAGAAGAACAACCGCTAGAAGAATACCCGCCAGAAGCTTACCCGCAAGACGAACACCCGTCAGACGAATACCCGCCAAAAGAACACCCGCCAGAAGATCACTCGCCAGACGAACACCCGCCAGAAGATCACCCGCCAGACGAACACCCGCCAGAAGAACACCCGCCAGACGAATACCCGCCAGAAGAACACCAACCAGAAGAACACCCGCCAGAAGAATACCCGCCAGAAGCTCACCCGCCAGACGAACACCTGCCAGACGAACACTCGCCAGACGAACACCCGCCATAATAACACCCGCCAGAAGCACAGCCGCCAGACGAACACCCGCCAGAAGAATACCCGCCAGAAGATCACCCGCCAGACGAACACCCGCCAGACGAACACGTGCCAGAAGAACACCCGCCACAAGAACACCCGCCAGAAGATCATCCGCCAGACGAACACCCGCCAGAAGAACACCCGCCAGAAGATCACCCACCAGAAGATCGCCCGCCAGAAGATCAACTGCCAGAGGATCACCCGCCAGACGAACACCCGCCAGAAGAACACCCGCCAGGGGAACACCCGCTAGAAGAACACCCGCCAGGGGAACACCCGAAAGAAGAATACCCGCCAGAAGAACACCGGCCAGAAGAACACCCGCCAGAAGATCACCCGCCAGAAGATCATCCGCCAGAAGATCAACCGCCAGACGAACACCCGCCAGACGAACACCCGCCAGAAGAACACCCGCCAGAAGAATACCCGCCAGAAGATCAACCGCCAGACGAACACCCGCCAGAAGAACACCTGCCAGAAGATCACCCGCCAGAAGATCACCCGCCAGAAGATCACACGCCAGAAGATCGCCCGCCAAAAAAACACCCGCCAGAATAACACGCGCCATAACAACACCCGTCAGAAGAACACCCGCTAGAAGAATACCCGCCAGAAGCTTACCCGCAAGACGAACACCGGCCAGACGAACACCTGCCTGACGAATACCCGCCAGAAGAACAACCGCCAGAAGATCACTCGCTAGACGAACACCCGCCATAAGATCTCCCGCCAGACGAACACCAGCCACAAGAACACCCGCCAGACGAATAGCCGCCAGAAGAACACCCGTCAGAAGAATACCCGCCAGAAGCTCACCCGCCAGACGAACACCCGCCAGACGAACACCTACCTGAAGAATACCAGCCAGAAGATCACTCGCCAGACGAACACCCGCCAGACGAACACCCGTCAGACGAACACCCGCCATACGAACACCCGCCATACGAACACCCGCCAGAAGAACACCCGCCAGACGAACACCCGGCAGAAGAACACCCGCCAGAAGAATACCCGCCAGAAGATCACCCGCCAGACAAACACCCGCCAGACAAACACCCGCCAGACGAACACCCGCCAGAAGAACTCCCGCCAGAAGAATACCCGCCATGAGATCACCCGCCAGACGAACACCCGCCAGACGAACACCCGCCAGAAGAACACCCCCCAGAAGAACACCCGCCAGAAGAACACCCGCAAGACGAACACCCGCCACAAGAACACCCGCCAGAAGAATACCCGCCAGAAGCACAGCCGCCACACGAACACCCGCTGGAAGAATACCCGCCAGAAGATCGCCCGCCAGAGGATCACCTGCCAGACGATCACCCGCCAGAAGAACTCCCGCCAGAAGAATACCCGCCATGAGATCACCCGCCAGACGAACACCCGCCAGACGAACACCCGCCAGAAGAACACCCCCCAGAAGAACACCCGCCAGAAGAACACCCGCAAGACGAACACCCGCCACAAGAACACCCGCCAGAAGAATACCCGCCAGAAGCACAGCCGCCACACGAACACCCGCTGGAAGAATACCCGCCAGAAGATCGCCCGCCAGAGGATCACCTGCCAGACGATCACCCGTCAAACGAACAACCGCCAGAAGAATACCCGCCAGAAGATCACCCGCCAGACGAACACCCGCCAGACGAACACCCGCCAGAAGAACACCCGCGAGAAGATCACCCGCCAGAAGATCACCCGCCAGAAGATCACCTGCCAGACGAACACCCGCCAGACGAACACCCGCCAGAAGAATACCCGCGAGAAGATCACCCGCCAGACGAACACCCGCCAGACGAACACCCGCCAGAAGAACACCCGCCAAAAGAACACCCGCCAGAAGATCACCCGACAGAAGATCACCCGTCAGAAGATCACCCGCCAGAAGATCACACGCCAGAAGATCACCCGCCAGAAGAACACCCGCCAGAATAACACCCGCCATAAGAACAACCGCTAGAAGAATACCCGCCAGAAGCTTACCCGCAAGACGAACAACCACCAGACGAACACCCGCCAGACGAATACCCGCCAGAAGAACACCCGCCAGAAGATTACTCGCCAGACGAACACCCGCCAGAAGGACACCCGCCAAAAGAACACCCGCCAGAAGATCACCGGACAGAAGATCACCCGTCAGAAGATCACCCGCCAGAAGAACACCCGCTAGAAGATCACCCGCCAGAAGATCACCCGCCAGAAGATCAACCGCCAGACGAACACCCGCCAGACGAACACCCGCCAGAAGAACACCCGCCAGAAGAATACCCGCCAGAAGATCAACCGCCAGACGAACACCCGCCAGAAGAACACCCGCCAGAAGATCACCCGCCATAACAACACCCGCTAGAAGAATATCAGCCAGAAGCTTACCCGCAAGACGAACACCCGCCAGACGAACACGCGCCTGACAAATACCCGCCAGAAGAACAACCGCCAGAAGATCACTCGCCAGACGAACACCCGCAGACGAACACCCGTTAGAAGATCTCCCGCCAGACGAACACCCACCACAAGAACACCCGCCAGACGAATACCCGCCAAAAGAACACCCGTCAGAAGAATACCCGCCAGACGCTCACCCGCCAGACGAACACCCGCCAGACGAACACATGCCAGAAGAATACACGCCAGAAGATCACTCGCTAGACGAACACCCGCCAGACGAACACCCGTCAGACGAACACCCGCCATACGAACACCCGCCAGAAGAGCACCCACCAGAAGAACACCCGCCAGACGAACACCCGCCAGAAGAACACCCGCCAGAAGAATACCCGCCAGAAGATCACCCGCCAGACGAACACGCGCCAGACGAACACCTGCAGAAGAACACCCGCCAAAAGAACACCCGCGAGAAGGTCATCCGCCAGACGAACACCCGCGAGAAGAACACCCGCCAGAAGATCACCCACCAGAAGATCACCCGCCAGAAGATCACCCGCCAGACGAACACCCGCCAGAAGAACACCCGCCAGGGGAACACCCGCTAGAAGCACAACCGCCAGACGAACACCCGCAAGAAGAATACCCGCCATAAGAACACCCGCCAGAAGAACACCCGCCAGAAGATTACCCGCCAGAAGATCATCCGCCAGATCAACCGCCAGACGAACACCCGCCAGACGAACACCCGCCAGAAGAACACCCGCCAAAAGAATACCCGCCTGAAGATCAAGCGCCAGACGAACAACCGCCAGAAGAACACCCGCCAGAAGATCACCCGCCAGAAGATCATCCGCCAGAAGATCACACGCCAGAAGATCACCCGCCAAAAAAACACCCGCCAGAATAACACCCGCCATAACAACAACCGTCAGAAGAACACCCGCTAGAACAATACCCGCCAGAAGCTTACCTGCAAGACGAACACCAGCCAGACGAACACCCGCCTGACGAATACCCGCCAGAAGAACAACCGCCAGAAGATCACTCGCCAGACGAACACCCGCCAGACGAACACCCGCCAGAAGAACACCTGCCAGAAGAACACCCGCCACATGATAACCCGCCAGAAGAATACCAGCCAGAAGAACACCCGCCAGAAGAACATAAGCCAGAAGAACACCCCCCAGAAGAACAGCCGCCAGACGAACACCTGTCAGAAGAACACCCGCCAGAGAATCACCCGCCAGAAGAACACCTGCCAGAAGAACACCCGCCAGAAGAACATCCGCTAGAAGAACACCCGCCAGAAGAACACTCGCCAGAAGAACACCCGCCGGTAGAACACCCGAAAGAAGAACACCTGCGAGAAGAACACCAGCCAGAAGAACACCCGCCAGAAGAACACCCGCCAGAAGAACACCCGCCAGAAGAACACCCGCCAAACGAACACCCGAAAGAAGAACACCTGTCAGAAGAGCACCTGCCAGAGGATCACCCGCCAGAAGAACCCCCGCCAGAAGAATACCCGCCAGAAGAACACCCGCCAGAAGAACACCCGCCAGAAGAACACCCGCTAGAAGAACACCCGCCAGAAGAACACCCGCCAGAGGATTACCCGCCAGAAGAACACCCGCCAGAAGAACACCAGCCAGACGAACATCCGCCAGAAGAACACCCGCCAGAATAACACCCGCCAGAGGATCACCCGCCAGAAGAACTCCCACCAGAAGACCACCCGCCAGAAGAACACCCGCCAGAGGATCACCCGCCAGAAGAACACCCACCAGAAGAATACCCGCCAGAAGGACACCCGCCAGAAGAACACCCTCCTGAAGAACACCCGACAGAAGAACACCCGCCAGGAGAACACATGCCAGAAGAACACCCGCCAGACGAACACCTGCCAGACGAACACCCGCCAGAAGAACACCCGCCAGAAGAACACCCGCCAGAAAAACACCTTGCCAGAAGAACACCCGCCACATGATAACCCGCCAGAAGAATACCAGCCAGAAGAACACCCGCCAGAAGAACATAAGCCAGAAGAACACCCCCCAGAAGAACACCCGCAAGAAGAATACCCGCCAGAAGAACACCTGCCAGAAGATCACCCGCCAGAAGAACAACCACCAGACGATCACCCGCCAGACGAACACCCGCCAGAAGATTACCCGCCAGACGAACACCCGCCAGAAGAACACCCGCCAGACGAACACCCGCCAGAAGAACACCTGCCAGAAGATTGCCCGCCAGACTAACACCCGCAATAAGAAGACCTGTCAGAAAAACACCCGCCAGAGGATCACCCGCCAGAAGAACACCCGATAGAAGAATACCCGCCAGAAGAACACCAGCCAGAAGAATACCCGCCAGAAGAACACCCGCCAGAAGAACACCCGCCAGAAGAACACCTGCCAGACCAACACCCGCCAGAAGAACACCCGCCAGAACAACACCTGCCAGAAGAACACCCGCCAGAAGAACACCCGCCAGAGGAGCATCCGCCAGAAAAACACCCCCCAGAAGAACACCCGCCAGAAGAACACCCACGAGAAGAACACCCGCCAGAAGAACACCTGCCAGAAGATCACCCGCCAGAAGAACACCCGCCAGAAGAACTCCCGCCAGAAGAAACCCGCCAGAGGATCACCGGCCAGAAGAACACCGGGCAGAAGAATACTCACCAGAAGAACACCCGCCAGAGGATCACTCGCCAGAAGAACACCCGCCAGAAGAACACCTGCCAGAAGAACACCCGCCAGAAGAACATCCGGCAGAAGAACACCCGCCAGAAGAACACCCGCCAGAGGATAATCCGCCAGAAGAACACCCGCCAGAAGAACACCCGCTAGAAGAACACTCGCCAGACGATCACCCGACAGACGAACACCTGCCAGAAGAACACCTGCCAGACGAACACCCGCCAGAAGGACACCCGCCAGAAGAACACCCGCCAGACGAACACCCGCCAGAAGAATACCCGCCAGAAGAACACCCGCCAGAAGAACACCAGCCAGAAGAACACCAGCCAGACGAACATCCGCCAGAAGAACACCCGCCAGAAGAACACCCGCCAGAGGATCACCCGCCAGAAGAACACCCACCAGAAGAACACCCGCCAGAAGAAGACCCGCTAGAAGAACACCCGGGAGACGATCACCCGCCAGACGAACACCTGCCAGAAGAACACCCGCCAGAGGAACACCCGCCAGAAGGACACCCGCCAGAAGAACACCCGCCAGACGAACACCCGCCAGAAGAATACCCGCCAGAAGAACACCCGCCAGAAGAACACCCGCCAGAAGAACACCTGCCAGAAGAACACCCGCAAGAAGAGAACCCGCCAGAGGATCACCCGTCAGAAGAACAGCCGCCAGAAGAACACCCGCCAGAAGAACACCTTCCAAAAGAACACCCGCCAGAGGATCACCCGCCAGACGAACACCTGCCAGAAGAACACCCGCCAGACGAACACCCGCCAGAGGAACACCCGCCAGAAGAACACCTGCCAGACGAACACCCGCCAGAAGACCACCCGCCAGAAGAATACCCGCCAGTAGAACACTCGACAGAAGAACACCCGCAAGAACAACACTTGCCAGAAGAACACCTGCGAGAAGAACACCCGCGAGAAGAATACCCGCCAGAAGAACACCCGCCAGAGGATCACCCGCCCGAAGAACCCCCACCAGAAGGACACCCGCTAGAAGACCACCCGCCAGAAGGTCACCCGCCAGAAGAACACCCGCCAGAAGAACATCCGCCAGAAGAACACCCGCCAGCCGAACACCCTCCAGAAGAACACCCGCCCGAAGAACAACTTCCAGAAGAACACCCGCGAGAACGACACCTTCCAGAAGAACACCCGCCAGATGATCACCCGTCAGAAGAACACCCGCCAGAAGAACACCCGCCAGACGATGATCCGCCTGAAGAACACCCGCCAGAAGGACACCCGCCAGAAGAATACCCGCCAGTAGAATACCCGCCAGAACAACACCCGCCAGAACAACACCTGCGAGAAGAACACCAGCCAGAAGAACACCCGCTAGAAGAACACCCGCCATAATAACACCGGCCAGAGGATCACCCGCCAGAAGAACACCCTCCAGAAGAACACCCGCCAGACGAACATCCGCTAGAAGAACACCCGCCAGAAGAACACCCGCCAGAGGATCACCCGCCAGAAGAACACCCGCCAGAAGAACACCAGCCAGAGGATCACCCGCCAGACGAACACCTGCCAGAAGAACACCCGCCAGACGAACACCCGCCAGAAGGACACCCGCCAGAAGAACACCCGCCAGACGAACACCCGCCAGAAGAACACCCGCCAGAAGAACACCCGCCAGAGGATCACCCGCCAGAAGAATACTCAGCAGACGAACACCCGCCAGAAGATAATTCTATGAGTCTTCCAAGCGAAAAAGCCGTCTTTAACGAACGTTGTATCATCCGCGTATTGAGTGAATTTCATTTCCTTCCCTTTAACTTGAATGACTACAATCGAATGATCTGACCTGATCGTACACAACTGATAAGCAAGTACAAACAGCATCATGCCAGAGAGAGAACATCCCTGTCTAACTCCGCGTTGTAAGGTAAAGAAAGGTGTACTTAAAGTATAAGTACATAGATACATTTACTATAGTCAGAGAATCCTTGTCTTAATTCAATTTGATCACTTAACTTCTGTGTTTTTATTCATTATTATGTGCAATCTGCAAGGCTTTTCAATAGTATAAGGTTTTTTATTTTGTAGATATTTGTATTTTTCATGTACTTGTTTTGACCCGCCCCGATTAGCTTTCCAGCTATTTGCAGAGCAAACAAATCAGTCAACTCTTTCATTATTACACTAATTATACATTGTTGTTGTTGTTTCTTGTTGAATAAATTGTTGTTGTTGTTGTTGGTGACGATAAACCGCTGTTTATCGTGCAGCTTGAAATACTGTGATAAATAAGTCAAATAACCTAACCCACCTTTTAAAATCGTTGCCAAAATTATTGGTCCATCGGAGCTTTCAACAGGAGATCAATAAACGTAGCTGTGCCTTTAATATTTTATTCAGCAGTGAAGCTCAGTACATCTGAACATCGATGCATCTGAAATCATCCTGATATTTTAAACAATAAATCTGCCTTCTATAAAGTATTACCCAGTTTGTGCACTGCTAATATGAGCGAGAATCTTTTTTAGTTTTAAGGCTGGATAGCGCTTTTGTGGCATAATCACTTTATCACTTTATTTAAGTGTCAAGGTATTTAGCGCGCGAGCACTAATTGGGGACACTAAATAAAGAAACAAATATTCAAATAGAACATAACATTTTAAAAATCCCAACTGGCAGGAGGCAAACCAGTTGGCTAGTTTACAAGCGTGGTCGAGGAGTTGAACTCGGGTCTGCCGTGAAACAACTCCGGCAAGTGGTCAGAGCGGGACTTGAACCCGGGACCTCCGGATTACAAGTCCGACGCCCTAACCACTCGACCACGCTGCCTCCCAAGGACATTAGGATAAAAGCCTCCAATTTTTTCAAATAAAGCACAATCTTGTCTTTCTTTGGAATGAGTCGAATGATCCCATGTCTCTGAGAAATCGAAAGATGCCCTATAGCAAAAGCATAGTTAAAACTATCTGCCATCACCTGGCCAAGCTCTTTTCAGAAGCATAAATTATACTCGGCAGTTAAGCTATCTGATCCACATGGGGACTTGTTTTTGTTAAATTTCCAAGGGCTGCTAAGCATTCATTCACCGTGAAATATCCTTCGCACTTTTGTTTTTGATCGTTATTTAACCTAACAATGCGATCATTATTGCATCCATGTCCAATACAATCTAAAGTCCACTGGACACCCGAAGTCTAGTTGTAAAATGAAACCGGAAGTCCAAACAGTTTAACTTCGGGGAGGGTAGAAATATTGTCCAATGGAGTCCATCGGAGTCCACTGGAGACGCATCGAGTCCACTGGAGTTACCGGAAGTCTAGTCCTGAAATGAAACCGGAAGTCCAAACAATTTAACTTCGGGGAGGGTAGAAAAATCGTCCAATGGAATCCATCGGAGTCCACTGGAGATGCATCGAGTCCACTGGAGTTACCGGAAGTCTAGTCCTGAATTGAGACCGGAAGTCCAAACAGTTTAACTTCGGGGCCGGGGAGAGTAGAGAAATCGTCCAATGGAGTCCATCGGAGTCCACTGGAGACGCATCGAGTCCACTGGAGTTACCGGAATTCTAGTCGTCAAATACCTCGTCCTGGTCATGACCGAGACAAGCACGCTACACATGTAATATACCTCGCTCGTTCTTGAAGCCATGACCCGAGACCCCTTGGATTTGACTGGTAATCATAAAAACAGGCACGATATTTCTGTCGGGACAGTGTCCCTTTAAGTTAAAAATGTCCTCGGTTAATTTACCTTATTTGCTTTATAAGTTAGAAAAGACTGACTAAACAACAAGAGGTTTTATGAACTAGTGCTTTTAATTTCATTGTAGGTTGACAAACGAATATAGAATTTATCAATAAGCGTGCTAGTAAAAGTGAATGATCAGAAACAATTTCACGAACGCTGTATGTAAGATGTGAATAAAATAATTTTATTTCATCAAGGGGACTGTTTTACTGTGGACTAAGCGACAAAAAGTGAGTTATTAGTATAGTAGAACATTTCTTCTGATTCTCGTACAGTGTACGGTGTCAGGATTACACTGATGTATTTTGCTTTAATTTTGGTTCAATTTTTGTTAATTTTAAGGCTGAAACCTATGCTTGTCAAATAGGCTTAAAACGTAAAACGATACAAGCCAGTGTCAAACAGTTAGGTTTCAATGAGGTTCGGAGTTTTGGTTAATTTTTGTTTTTACTTTTTTAGGCCACATTTTGGTTCATTTTGGTCTGTTTTTTTGGTCAGAAAAGTGGCGCCCGGGTAGTCCTTAGATTTTTCCTATCGATGGTTTTAATATATCTGGTATTCGAATCAGTGGAATGGCTTATTTACGCTTCACGAACTCTTTATGTAGTATAAAAGGACCACAGGCCAAACACGACTCCCACTAGTCGCAAAAAGTATATAAAAGCCTTTAAAATAGCCAGTTTCCCAAGCAGTATGTCTACGAGGTATTTGTCCCTTGCTATAGATCACTATTAGGATGTGAAGTCGCAATTATATATCTATCTATACTTCTGTGTACTTTGCTCGATTGACGCATTGATCTTTGGATAACCTCCCTGATGACAGGATCTCGGAGAATTTCATGCCATGGCCATGATTATAATTATAATAGGGTTTCTTTGGCTCAGATCTAGACTCGTATTGCAAAATAAATGGCAATCGGCTGAAGTTAATATCGATTAATATGTTACCACTGTGGAAATATTACGATCAGTAAATAGGTCGCGAGTGAGAAAGTGTTTCTTCATCACACTGAGATGTATAAGTGTCTAAGATCCAAGAATGAAAATGCCAAAGACGACCACGACAGCTTGAGCAATTATGTTTAGTTAATTTCTGTTCTTGGTATAACTGTTTGTTAATAGTGACATTCAAACAAAAGTTAAGGTGAATTAAAGGGAAGAATACTCAGTAAGTTTACAAGAACTGGACTTCCAGCTGAAAAAGATTTTGTTAAGATTGATGATGATCTCAATAATGAGAACGGAGAACAAAGTTGTATGAGAATTTTACTTGAAAGGAGGAATGAAACTTTGGGTAGTTTTATTTTAGCAGGGATTACAAAAAATGGGAAGATTCGCGGTAAAAATATTGTTACCGTACTTAGCAGTGCCATTGTTTTAATATTCAACAATCGGCTCGCATTTCAATTCAATCACAACTATAAACATTTAACTGAGTTGCACAATAATCCAGGACAAAGTCCAACACGTTTTCTATCGATCGTAGCTGATCGTCCATCGAAGTTGAAGTATAACTTGAATATTTTTTTGCTGTTGTGACCGCTTAATGTGAGATGAACATTTATTCCGCCCCCAATGCACGGTTAACGTTTTTACGACTAAGGCTTTAAATATTTCAGTTGCTACGACTATCGACTAAAATTTGGTTAGCTAAAGTTTTACGGCTAATGGCCGGTTAACGCCATTGAGACCCTCCACTGAGACATCCGTAGGAGGATACAGCTCACTTAGGTTTAGTTGGAGTTTTTTAAAACACAACTTAGGAGTTGTTTGGCTTTCTTCATACCAGATTTCGTGCTTTTTAAAATGAGGAAACAGTAGAATTTTCGCGTACAATGTGATTACGTCTTGAAAATATGTTCCTGTACGAGTCTTGCTGTTTTGAAATACTGTTGATAAGTACTGATAAATCAGTATTACCAATTGGGAGCATGAATTTTCTGATCTAAGTTCGAAAAAAATTATTAGACTTGAAATTGTTTTCATCATATAAACTCAATTACAATGTTCCAGTCAGTACAGAAGAATCTAGCACTTCACTGTTGTTTTAACCCATGTTTACATAAAAATCCCATGTTTACATAAAAATCACCAAGGAGTTTACAAGGAGTCTTGTACTCTGTTTTAAGCCTACCTCAGATTTTTTTTTAATTGTAATCTGAAACTTGATTAAATTAAAAATTAAGTAAAACTGGTAATTAATCTTATGGATGATAACAGTTATAGGAACTGTCTTGCTCAATCTTTGAACAGAAAACAAATGGAGTTTCTTTTTACCATATATTTCTCTCTGTTAAAAACAACGGGAAGCAATTGACACTATTTTTAAGTACTGGCGCAGGTTTAGGGAAAACAACAGTAATGTTTGTATGAGGCTATTGATAATAGACCAAGTGAATATCCAGACCAGTTGAAACTAGTGAAACTTGCTACAGACACAAGACAAGAGGACTGCATAAACATTACCAATTACATGCAAACAAAATTGTCAAAACAGAGAAATTGAACTCAAGAAACCACGCACTCTAGCCTAAATGCCCAATTGCAACATCAAAATCAATATTAGGACATAATATGACAGCATTGCACGATGGGAAAATCTTACAGGAGATAGCCTGAAGGGCACTTTGATTTACTCTGCTTTTGTATGTAACAGATTTTCAGAATTAAAAAAAAAATTGAAAATACAACGTTAAAATTATCTTCGAAATAACTTCCATTCTCTTTTGATCGTGGGATTAATACATTCTTAGAAGAGCTTGGATTATCGCCGGCAGTCTTCAGGTGTTCGATCGGAGGTACATCTCTGGAAGACATCGAGTAATCTTCGACATCTTTCCAGTTTTTAAACGTTTCGCTCACCTAAAAGGAAACAACTAAACAAATTAGTGTCGGATTTAGCCTCCCTCTTATATGTCTTACAATGTGTTCATAAGATGGATGGCCGAGGAGGGAGGTAGGGAGGTAGGGGGACGGGGGTTGTGGAGAAGAGAAAATGAGGGGCCGGAAGTGAACTATATTATATATATATATATTTAAAGAAACCTTTCGGCTTTTCGGGCTTTATTAATTTTCCTTCGACAAAAAGGAGAGGATCCTGACCCTCTGCCGCCCCTCTTACTGCGCAGAAGCTGAACGGTCAAAGCCGGCTCGTAAGCGATCACCAAGGGGATTTCAAAAACATGGTAGAAACTCAAGGTGGTCGTCAACGAGAGCTTACAATTAAAGAGTTATAACTGATAGGTTTCAGTTAACGGAGTTTCATGAGGCCGGTTGCTAATAATGCGAGGCCAGCTGGTATCTGACGAGAATGGTCGCAAGAAGAACAAACACTGTATACAAATGTCGCTATCTATTAATTATTTTCCAGCATCAGTTCTTATTCTAGTAAAACAACGTGCAGAACGAGTGCAAATATTAGTGATATATTCTCATCGGGGCTACCTACCAACAATGCCTCAGGATGTGATAAGGTATGACAAAGGTCAGTCCTTTGGCTAAAAGCTCCCTGGCAACTCACAGGAAGCGGAGTGTGCCAGGGAAAAACCCGAGTGGAAGCACCTAAATGTGAACTTTCCTCACAAAACTCAGAAATAGGGTAAGCATGAGGAAGAAGATAATGGAGATCATGTGTCCTCCTCCCATAACTCAGAAAATCCTCCCTCCTTGTGGTAGACTTGCCGCGAACTTAAACAAAACGGACTTGAGAAAAGTCTATACTTGTGGTAGTACTGATCTATGGGGGGGCTTACAATAAGAAACAGGACGGAAAAATAGTCACCATGTTGTATGCCAAATATGAGCACTAACGGCTACCACCACTACAGGGGCACAAGGAAGTAGAGAGCGACAGTAACGAATTGCTGAAAACCAACCATAGCAAAAATACCTAAAGAAGGGTAGCAAACTGAATTGTAAAGCAACCCGAAAAGGCAACAGCTCTATGATAACGTTGTAGAATCTTTTTTCACCCCTAGACATCGTAAGTCTGTGAATGTCTACCTCCAAAAAAAGAAACAAAACAATAAAAAGGTTTGGGCTTCTAAAAAGTACCGAGTAGCCAAGCGCGTAACCGATAACTAGGAAACCTAACGTAATGGGGGCACCGGGACCGCTGCGCCTTGGGGTTAACCCTACAGAACACCAGCAAGCAGACCAAACGGAGGCGCACAGCCTGATTCCGAGCGCTGAGGAAAAAACATAGAGAGAAACACCGCTAGGGGATTGGTATAACCCAAAGCGAAGCGACCCCGAAATACCCCGTCCAGGGACAGAGTAATGAAGGATATTAGACAATCCCTTTGAGGAAGCTTCGCAAAGGAGGTCACCCACGGAAACAGCCAGAATACAAACTATAAGACGAACCCTAAAAGATAATACAAAGCTAGAAAAACAGACTAGAATTGATGTCCACTAAGGTCGGCCTGGAAGTGCTCTCCTTAAGATAAATGAAGGCTTTTCCCCGCGAGGATTTATTCGCTCTTAACATAATACCCAAATTACGCGGCACAAAAGACGCGCTGCATAGCTGAGAGAACGAGCAGAGAAAGAAACAAGCCGGTTGCTGGGGCTGAGCCTAGGTTAAAGTATAATGAATAACACCGACTAAATGCATAAAAAAATTTGCCTGCTGCAATTAACCAACTGTTGCCAGCAAATTCCATAAACAGCGGATTGGTAACCTACAAAGGTACAGTAATACCTTTTACACGTATAAAAAGGACAAACGCGGCGTTGCTGGTGGGAGATTCCATATAGCAGCGCAAAACACATACGCTTGTGGAAACTCCAATTGATAGCTAAAACAAAGCACACGTGGAAATTCCCAAAGGCCGCGCAAATAAAAATATTCCTTGCCAAATTATGTAATGAAAGGGTCCATTCCATAGCGCAAACATATGTGCTAATGACAAATTCCATGACCAGCGCAAACAAATATGTTAATGAAAAAGTCCCTTTCACAGCGTAAACATACTAGCTGCGTTAACACATACGCTCGCTGGAATTCCATAAAGCAAAGCTAAGCGAGCACAATACGCTCGTGAAAAACTCCATACAAACAGCGGAAAACACATACGCTTGTAAACGTTTTGCTAAAACAGCGCAAACATACGCGCTCATGAAAAGCACCAAATAACAGCGCAAACATATTCGCTAGTGAAAAATCCATACACAGCGCAAACGCATTCGCTCGTGAGAAGATTCCATCTAACAGCGTAAAGGTATTCGCTAGAAACATTGCATAAACAACGTAAACATATTCGCTCGTGAGAAAATTCCATCCAACAGCGCAAACATATTCGCTAGTGAAAATTCCATAAACAGCGTTAACACATTCGCTCGAGAGAAATTCCATCTTACAGCGCAAACAATATTCGCAAGTGAAAAATTGTACGTTTTTGAGTGATTTTCTGCATATAAACGAGCCATAGGATTTTGGGGTGACCATCGAAAGTGCTGCTGTTCTAAAACACTTAAGGCTAGAGTTTACTGGAAACGTCGTTGTGACGTTGTCATTTTGCTTCGTTGAATTGCAATAAAGGCTGAAATATAGTGTATCTGCAATTTTTGGTAAATTCACAGCAATTTTTCATCTTTAGTAGCTGCCTGATGAGCATCATTAAGCTTGAAGGTAGTTCAGAGTCCACTTTCTCAATGAAACGAATTAGGTGTTGTACTTCGTTTACGAATTTGACTCGTTGCTCGCAAGTGAAAAATTTTATAAAGAGCGCAAACGCATTCGCTCGAGAGAAAATTCCATCTGACAGCGCAAACATATAGCTAGTGAAAAAAAAATTCCATAACACAGCGAAAACGTATGAGCTAATGCAAAATATTGCATGAAACAAGGCCAAAGTAATAAGCTACAATAAAAGCGAGCGAAAACTCTTAGCTAGTAACAAACCTAAAGGCTTGCGGACAACAAGGGAAAGTACTATCCCTGACATAACACATAGGGAGAAGCGAATGGCACTCTTACCGAGGATGACTAGGACGCGTACCAAGGTGAAAAATAAAACAAAAATATACGGCGCAGCGATGATACGGGACTGAGGGCTTGTACGTACTTGGCTAATCCTCCCCAAGCTTATGGAAAGGACTTTTGAGGTTATGAAGGACTGATCGAACCAGAATAAGATTATATAGCTAACAACGTGCCCGAGGTTGCGTAACCCATTCCCACGCTACTATTCTTGGGGTTTAAAGTTACGTAATATGTTGAATTTCACCATTGTTTGAAGGAATCCCCGGTGAGAATAGTTAAATATATGTATTGCACTCAATTCTTGTTAACGTTTATCTAGTTCATCGATATCTTCTCTTGCGTTCATATAGTAACCACCGGACAGAAATGTTTGTGATAAACTGAGTAACTCATCAAGAAATTCAAAGGAGAGCTTCGCGTTTGAAAAGAGAGTTTAATAAATTTAATAGAAGAGTTTCTTCATTGGCTCAATATCTTTAACTTAGATTGCTTAGAACAAGATGAAATTTTCCCTGAATATTAATCTTGATGTTTTAATTTCCTGCGCCTTACTGTATAAGTGCAATCACGTGACATGGGTAATCGTCGTAATCATAAATGTAAAATAACGCAAATCGCCGATTTGGTAGCGAATTTTCTTTGTATAGAAAAATGAATTGGCGATTCCGATAGAAGTTTAACACAGTTTGAAATGACTGTCCTCGATTTTTAAAAGATAAATTGAAATTGTGGTGATTTCTGGTTGCGACAAAAAATACATTACCGATGTAATAAAGAAAAGGTAAAGTCGCACTCGGGCCACGATAGCCCACACGGCCGGAGCTTAACCCGGTTTCCGTAGCATGAAGCAACTAGGAATATTGCTACTCCCCCCTGAATGGGATGCTAGTCCATCGCAGGGTTACCCCCAGGATTTTGTCGCCGGTACCCATTTATACACCTGGGTGGAGAGGCAGTGTGGAGTAAAGTTTCTTGTCTAAGGAAACAACACGACGGAAGAGACCAGGCTCGAACCACCGACCTTCAGGTTGAAAGTCCGACGCGCTAACCACTAAACCACCGTGCCGCCCACACCGATGTAATAGGGTGACCATAATTTGATGTTTTAACATAAAGATTGTATGCCGAATTAAACCTCGAATCATTTTTTATTATAGCCTATCTTAAATGGATAGCGAATCTCACGGGGCTATGACAGTTATGTGAGACAATTATAGACAACTTTTACATTTTACATCTCGCTAATAACTATTTAATTCGTTATCATTTTTAATTATAGCTTAACTTAAATTTATACACTTCTAATGAAGATTTATTTTGTATCTTTTATCTTTGTTATTTTGTGGCGTACTTGAAAACTAGCTCTTAAGCTAAGCACACTGACCACGTTAAATAAAGGATTGATTGATTGTAACCTTTGTGACATAAATTACACTGCTTTTAATGGAAACATCCCTGAACTAACATCTTGGTTATATGTGTTCATTCACCACTTACCCTATTTAGGGTAAGCTTTGGCCATAACCTCGCTGTAGGATGGCGGGGCATAGTCTGGTTCAGGGGGTGGTGCAGGTGGTGTGTTGCGACGTTGCTGTGGCGGTGATGATGCATTGCCTGTCGGAGGGGGTGCTGATGGGGGTGGATGGTGTTCAGCAGCTTGCTGTATTGCTACATGAACTGCTGCAGTTGTTTGTCTTTGTTCGCCCTGCCGCTTAGGGGGTGGTGATGCATTACCTGCCGGAGTGGGTGCGGACGGGGGTGGATGGTGTGCAGCAGCTCGACGTGCTGCAGCACCACGAATAACTGCAGCCCGTTCATCACGAACTGCTGCAGTTCTTTGTCGTTGTTCGCTCTTCCGCCTAGCTCGTCTTCTTAGATACACAACCAGGCAGCCCACGAAAGCTAAAAAAGCAATGATTGATACCACGATTCCAGCCACAGCACCACCGGACAGACCTGTCAGGATAAGCACAAAGTCATTTATCTTGCTGCTGGTTGGAACTCACTCACTTATTCGGCACTCACTCACTCACTCACTCACTCACTCACTCACTCACTCACTCACTTACAATACTTGTCAAATTGTAGACAATTCATTTCATGTTCCTAAAATGTATCTAATTAATACGTTATTAAGTTTTTACCTTAAACATTTTTGTAGCAAGTTTCCTATAATTATTTTATTACACTTAATTATTATTGTAAGTAGACCAATACCTCAATTTGGAGATTAAGGCACAATAAACACATACTATTACTATATTGACTTACTCATTTAATGTTCCAGAAAAACAACAACAAAAAAAGAGAACTAGTTAATGTCTATATTCTTTATTGAAAGTAGACCAACACCTTTTTCGTTACTATGGGCCTTTTCTAAACATACCATAATATTTTTCAAGTTCAGGTTTGGGTAGTACTTGGTGTAAGTCTCCGCAGGTTTAGTCTCGTAGTTAGGAGGTATGCCTAAAATGTTTTTTCAGTGTTCTTGGTACAAGCTCTGTGTGCCATGCATCAAAGTCTCAACACTAAAATTTGCATATTTAGTGCATTAACGTGCAAACTTACCTGGTAGGACATGGTTTTTCCCGTTTTGTGATTTATAACATACGTTCCATTTGTTTTAAAAGCCGATCAGAAGTGGTCTTTTAGGACTTTTAGGTTTCCTTGATTTCAGAGCACGCTTAGATGTATTTGAAATTACGTTGTGCTACACAAACAAAGGAGATTGAAATAATGCGAATGTATCACATCCATGCGAGGCTAAACCAGCAGATTGAAGAATATTATGGTATTTTCAGAAAAGGCCTATTACTATTACTATTACTATTACTATTACTATTGCTATTACTATTACTATTACTATTACTATTACTATTACTATTACTATTATAATCATAACTATGATAATTTCATCAAATGTGATTGGTTCATAAACCTCTGTATTTTCCTCTAATTTACTTGCAAAGTTGTAATCGGACATTGAATTTGGACAGTTTGTTGTAATTGCACAATGTAATTGGACAATGTTATCGGACAGTTTCATGAGCCAATCAAATCAACCAGTAGCATGGGCTGCTGAATGAACCAATCACATCATCATATTTCAATGCCAGTTTTGCAGTGATGAAATAAATTGTACAGTCGGGCGCGAACCTCCTCCACTATCGGACACCTCCCGCAAGCGGACATCAAACCGCGGTCCCGGCGATTTATCGTCTCCAACACTATATTTCTAACCTTCCGTAAGCGGACACGGACACCTATTCGGAGTCAACATTGTCTAAAATAACCTCCCGTAAGCGGACAGTAAACGACATGACAAAACGAAATGACAAAAACAATCGCTTTCGGACGATTGTTTTTTCATTGTAGAACTCACTTGTATCTTCATACGCGTAGATACCAACAGCAAAACTTCCATTACCGGATCTGTCAGATTTAAACCTTAACCACACTCTCTCCGCTGTTACGGTTAAGTAGAATGGATTCCTTCGTCCACACATTGAACCATTTATTGCCGTTAATGCAGAATATGGTTGGGATTCCGCTCCTCCTATATGAAGACAGAAAGTCATGTTTTATCACTAGCCAATCGATTATGATTTATAATTGAGTGGTAAAGGGGTTTTTATTTTTGGAGTATTAAGTCTCTCACTGAGGGAGGGTGTGCCTGAAAGTGGAACGGGGACGTGAGGACGTGGGGACATGGGACTCGGGGACACGAGTTCGGGGACGTGGGGACACGACATCGGGGACAGTAACTCCATGGCTTCTTTTATTTATCCTACAAAAGTGGTAAATCTCTAAAAGAAATGCTACTTAGAGGAAAAATATGAAGGTGATGTACAATTACATCAAATCACGTAGTGAGCCCGTGCAGGCCTGTCACGAATTCTTAATTCTCGGTAACTTTTCAAGGAAATCCTTCATGCCCATGGGATGAAGACCCGCGTCCCCGACTCGCGTCCTTATGTCCCCGACCTGGCCAACCTCGTTCCCAGGGGCTTTTCGGATTTCAAAACGTCCCCAGGTCCCAGGTCGCGTCTCCGAGAACACGTTCCTGCGTCCCCGTACCTGTCCCACTTTTACACACAGCCAACATGTATCGAGATACGATATCACAGTGGAAGAAATGGTTGTATTTCACTGAAGTTTTAATAATATACTTTTACATCTAAATTATTCACAGTAGAAAATTACTCTGTAAACATCATGAGATCACGAATTGATTATCTTACCTTTTATAATGATTGTATCATTGTGACATCCAGCATCATAGGGCAGATTAAAGTCCATAAAAATAATTCTGTAGGTTTTCTTGCTGGACTTAGAGGTATGGATCCTCCAATAACAGTCTTGTGATGGTGGATAACTTAAGGGCCACCGCGGAGATATGATCTGTCCAACCCCCGAATATCCTTTCCTCCCGTTTCTGTCACACTCGTCTGAAGGAGAAGGTATTGAGTATTAACGAATTTTTTATTCGATTGCAAAAAGGAGTTTTGATATTTTTCTTTTTTTTTGATCCTAAAACGGATAATAAATAATCCATATGCAGTGAAACCCTTTACTGAAGTGGACCCTGTTAAGCGGTCATCCTCTATTGAACGGTAACTTAATATCAAATTTCTGACAATCGCTCCCCATACAGTCAACTCTCGCTGTAGCGGACACCTTTGGGAACACAATTCAATGGTGTCCATAATAAAGAGAGTCCGTAATATCGGGAGTTATATCCAGTGGATCTTATTCGTCGAGACTTGACCTCCTGTCCGTAATAACGGGGTGTCCTTTATATCGGGGTGTCTGTAAGGTGGGCGTTGACTGTACTTACTGTAAACTTAACCTCTATTTAAGCGGACGCGGTTACTGTTTAGACTTCCCAATTGGTTAATTTTATTGTATTTCACCTCCTTTAAACGGTCATCTAGTTTTTAAGCTCTCAATAGGCCTTTATCACGCGGCGGCCATGTTGACTCCCCGGAGAATAAAATGCTTTGTTTTTGCCCGCCCAGCCTCGCAGTGAAAATGTTGAAAACGAGGTTGGGGGCGGGCAAAAATCTTCTGTTTTCATAACAAAATGGCGGGGCGTGATAACTGGCCCATGACGGTAAGCAAAGTCAGCAAAGAGAGTGACTTGTTTCACTGTTGATGATGTGGTTTACAAAAAAGACGCTTGCCCTACAAACAACATCACGAAACAAAGACTGACAGCCAGGCATCATTTTCCTTGAAGATGCAATGCAGTTACTTACTACTTAAGTAATTTTTATTTATCATTTTTTGCGTTACTGTTGTTGTTAACAATAAAATGTACATCATGTGATCAATGCCGCATTCTAGTTCAAATTTTGCCATATTTCATGGTCAGTTGCCTATTTCCCTAGGGTGGCCGCTTTATAGAGGTTTGACTGTTATACATAATAACCATCTTACTGCCAATGTCTCTCCATTTATATGGAGAAGAGTTGTCCCCGGTATCCGAGACAACTTTACCGAGCGTTTATTTGAAAGTTTGACGACACCAGTAAATAAGTCACGTCATTAGTTTGGCGACTCCAGTAAATTAGTCCTCACGTCCCGGGTAGGGGGCCGAAGTACTAAAAAGGCTTAAAAAAATTGTCCGGCCTGCCAGGGTTACCCCACCTGCCGAAACGAGACAACTCCCCCTCCCGAGTTACTCCCTCCGCCCCCTGACACGAGTGCGATCCTCATGTAAACGATTAGTTGAATTTTCAAAGAAAAGTTAGCTCCGGGGGTAACTCGGGGGGGGGGGGGAGGGTTGTCTCGGGTACCCTAGGCCATATAAATGGGGCCCAACGGCTTAGACTGGACCATCTTGGTGCCAAGAAGAACAATGCCTCGACTGACTATCTTGTACTAAATGAGTCGTGGATTAATTGATATGATAGACATAAATAATTACCTCCGCTCACACACCGATCTCAGAACTCGGGAAGCCATAAGTTTTAAAATAGAATTGATAAAGCAACTATTTTAATTTATTCCTTTTTCTAAGAACGATTAGACTTTGGAATAGCCTACCTGGTGAATAAAAGCTAGAATGTTCTAGTTCTTTACCTATGAAAAAAGGAAATAAAAATATTTGCAGTCAGTTTGGTCTTGTAATATCATTGATTTTTTCAATATCAGTGAATATTCAACAATTATCATTCAATGCATTTTTTTCTTCCTTTTCATTGGCCGAGAGCCCACCACGTGACCTGCGAATAACGGTGCTGTTGTTTTGCTGCGAAAAATTGTTCTGCTTCCGTCCTCTACAATGGCAGCCCGATTTCTGCTCTGTTTTAGCAGTTATGAATAAAAGTTAAATTGAAAAACAAACTCGCTGATCGAATGATAAAACAATTATTGAACTCTGCTATCGCAAAATACCGTGATTTGTCAGTGTCTTGTAGACGACTGTGTGCCTCAGCCTTCGGCTTCGGCAAATAATTGATCTGCTAGCTACTGACAAATCACGATATTTTTGCTCCACCTTATCCAATAATTGATAATTATTCACCGAGGTGGTGGTGAGTAGTAAATACTATACCGACATTGAGTAGTAGCCAATCGGAATGCGCAAAAAAAAAACACTATTCACGGGTCTGGTATATACTAAACGTCTTTTAAAAAATAATCTAAGATTCTTTAGAAAAAGTTTAGGTCTGAAAATAGGTATTAAAAGCGCCTGGTTTGGTCTGAAAATGGATTGGAAAAATTACATATATTGCTCTAAAAATGGGTAAGAAAAATTCGACATATGTTGGTCTGAAAATGGCCGCATACCCCTTAGGCTCACAAAATTTCTGAGCTATAACCCTCTGGAGGGGGGGAGGGAGGTTTTAACCCCAATACCTTCCTACAGAATGATCCGAATGAACGATCAGAATGAATGATGTAGATATATATCGATACGAAATGTTTGCTGAAGGCATCTCAAACATGACGACCTCGTACTCAGGGCCTTCTTGATCCTCGTTCAAAATGGCGGGCGAAGAACTCCCTGGGCGGACTGACAAAATTTTCCAAAAATCCTGCATGGGCCGAGTTTTCAAAAGCAGGGTTAAGTTAATCCAGGATTAACGCCAACTTTAAATCCAAATCTGCACGTTTACAAAGCAGATTCCTGTAAATTCTTGTCTAGCCTACTATACAATTTGACTTTAACTGCTCTCATATTTTTTAATTAACATTTTAATGCTAATTTTCATTGTTAAAACAGTGAAAACGCCTTCAAACAAAAGAAACGGAAACCTGGTTTAACATTTATCCCCGAGATAGCGTTGTCAGGCTTTCGAACTCCTGCTCACCTGTTCCTTTAGTGAACTGATCTGTTGTTGGTGTTCGAGTTCGAGTTCAAGTTTTATTTTCTGTTTTTGAAACTTCAACTGCTCGTGGCGAGTTTTTTTTGCCGCTGCTGCTTGCTCTTGGTTAAGCTTTTGTTTCGTGAGCATTTTCTCTAAGGGGGTGTTTACATGACACCGGGGCGACTCTCGACTTTCTCCACGTTTGTTGGAGTATTTTGGCAGCTTTACCCAGGGATTTCTAGGTGGAGTCTAAATGCTATAGCTCAGAAGGAGGTCGGACACCTTAATGAGAATATATAACGGAGTAACTGGTTAGCTTTCATTTGAGGTTAGAGTTAGCAGGTTATATAGTTAAATTTAGCCCTTAACAACCCGAGGAGCTAATTGGTACGTACGATAGGCTATGTAAGCCTGAGCCTTGCTGAGCTCAGAGGTTCAATCCTGAGTGGGGATTTTAGATTTTTTATACTTAAAAATTCACTAAAAATAAAATTCTAAGTGTCGACATTACGTTATAAAATTCTCAATAAGGTGTCCGACCTCCTCCTGAGCTGTAGCGCGTAGACTCTACCGGGTTTCTACACCCGCTCCGCCATTTTGAAAGCCGAGAATGGCCTGGGAACCTTTTTGGTGCCTTGCTATATTCGTTATCGAACCGCCTGGCCTGGGTCGAGCCCGGTTCTTGTGTTGCCCTATCGTTTGCTTTCGCGAGCTACTCTCCCCAAACATCCGAAAAAAAGGGGCAGTACGCAGCTCTTACAAGGTCTTTTCTGATTTGCTGAGAAAACAATAGAACAAACAACACAACAATGGACCCTAGCCCTGAAAACAATAGAGATGCGTGATATAGGGGTCCAATGAAATTAGAGGTTGTTGAGAGCTGCGTGGTATCTGGAAAAAAAATGGAATGCGGTCTGTAGAGGACTGGGGGCGGTTTATTTACGGACTGTAAATGCTTAATTGTTGCCTTTGGATCGGTTCGTATGTGTCAAAGATTTGACAAAATATACGAGTTGAATTTTTCGAAAAGAAGTGCATTGTTCTCTATTTGCTACAATTATTAGCATCTCAAACGCTTGAGTAGTTTTGCACATCTTTAGTACCATTAACATTCGTTTACCTAGGTGGGGACTAGCTTTTTGTGTTAAACAAATACAAATTAATTAACAATTATTGGATTCGGTTTTCGCATGATAGCGATAATTATCAAGGCCAAAGTTTGTGTTATCTGTCGAAGCCGAAGGCTGAGGCGGATAAAACAAACTGAGGTCTTGATAATTATCGCTATCATGCGAAAACCGAATCCAATAATTGTTTTATTATGCATATCCCTAAGCTGTTTACAGTAAAGAGCCAGACTCTATTCTCCATACCTTCGTTGAATGCCACTACACGCAAACGTTCTATGTTAAAGTTGTTGATTGGTTTAATGCAAAATTCAACTCTTCTTTTTCTCCAACATCCCAGGAAAAGTTATTAGGAACAGACCTTATCACTTCAAGAAATAATGAGCTTAAACTTAATTATTGTTTACTATTTGCAAAATACTACCTATATTATCAGAAATTGTACCATAAAGACTGTAATATTGCTAAATTTGTGGTAAAGTTGGAACAGAAACTTCTTTTTGAGAGTCGTCTTAAAAGAAACGTTCTTGTGTGAAATGTTTAACTTCTACCTTATAATATATAATATGTCTTGTAAGTAATTATTGTATATTTTTATTTAATGGTTTTGTGTTTCGACCGCTCTATTATTTAATTTTTTTTTATTATTTTTTATTACTTTATTCGTTGTTAGTAGTATTTCCTCTTTTTTATTTTATGTGTTAAAAAACGTAATGTAGTATGACTTATGTAAGGATAAAAAAATAAATAAATAAATAAAAAAAAAAATCCCTAAGCTGCACTTGCAAAGACAAGAGCGCGCACAAAAAAGTGATCAATGCACAGCAGTCAACTTGTAAGTAAACAACTTACGTCACTTCTACATGCATAACACTATTGTCTGTAGGTATGACGTCACTTCTGCATGCATAAAACTATTGTCTGTAAGTATGACGTAACAGAAACAGCAAGCAATAATTAGCTGCGTGCTTATAGCCAATCAAAATCGAGCTAGTGACACCAATGTATAATAATCTTATTTCAAGGCTTACCACTTGATCTAGAAATCGCATTATAATAGGCACTGATTCCTCCTTTTCCATCGTAGCTGTCAGATGTATGATATATGATACGCAAGCAGGAATCAGGCGAGAAAACTTTGAAAAATTGTTTACAACGTCCAGTGTTACAAGAATATGAAAAGTCGTCAGAGCAGTATCTCCCAATGGAATGTCTTCCGCATCCAACAAAAATCTCCACATAATTTTCGAGGCACGAAGGCATTTTACCATTCAAATTAAACTTGGCCCAACTCAGCATAACTGCATTTCCAGCACCAACATTGATGTCATATTGGCAATCGAGACTTTTGGATGATAAAATAATATCATCTTCTGGTGAAGATAGACTTCCACTAGAACCTGTAAGTGTTTTACTACAAAATGCTGTTTTAAAGCAAAACATACAAAATGAATCAGTCAGATAAAGCCACAGATAACAAAAACTATGTCATGTTATTAAAACCCAGTTTAACGGAGATTACGATACCAGGGAGACGACTTTACTACTGTGTACTTTACTCAGTCAAATATGAGGATTGTAGCTGTGTTAGAAAGCGTGCTCTTAATATATATATTTTTTATTTCCCATTCAACTTTCAATAAAACCTACAGAAAATCTACAGACAACATATGGAAAACAAAAAATAATGGTAATCGAACCCTTTCTAATACACTGCTACATTCCTTGAATTTGATGAATGAAGTCTTCTCGTTGTAGCCTTTGATTAATCTTTTACACGCTTACGGAACAATACAGTTCAATATAGTTAAAATAAAGTTTAAAATAGCCGCCTGATGTGAACACTTTTCACAGTGAAACATGTTTCATTCGTGATCAGACTCAACATGTTTCGCCCTAGTGTGAACACAGCATGATGTGTTGAATATTCTCGGGAAAATAAGGTTTTAAAAAACTATAAAATTTACAAAGAATAAATGGCTGGGTGGCAAGAGTCAATGCCCCACAGACATTTTAACGGTTCATTTCTCGGAAATTATTTCCCATATCACGCTCATGTTTGCCAAGCTGATGGAGTTCATTTGTGTTATTTATGCTAAGGTACTGCTAATGAGGCAAAAGAAACGTTACAAAGACCCTCATTAATTTAGCACTTATTAGGACATATTTGATCATATTTCACGACTGACGCAGCGACACTGTACGATATTGATTCTGGGTGCAACATACAGTCACCCGTTTCACTACCAAGCGCGGCCAAAATCAAAATTGATATATAAGAAATTAAATTTCATTTTGTAAAATACTGCAAGACAAACCGCACCACAAGAAAGTTCTGATGAAGAGATTTAATTCAAATGATCACACGGCAGGATTCATCGACAGCTTCACTAGTTAGAACAACAATAAAAGACTCAAGGTTTAAAAAGACACTTCATTTAAATGGTGACACGGTTTCATGCTGGTAGTCAAAGGCTCAAATTAAATTAAGATAACAGAAGAAAAAAGATACTATACATATTATCGGTGGTTTAATTACATTTCAGTGCGGCTTTGTGATAGTGAGTAACATGTTAAGGTTTGGCTTATATATTGTGCATATCCATCCTTGTTTCTCGTGTTAGTCATCGCACACTCCCAGCGGATGTTTAATCTATCCTTATAGTGGAGCTTTCGAGGGCCGAAGGCCCGCTGCGGAGCCCCACACTCATAGAACCTATACCCGTCATTTTTCATGGTCACGGCTAGCGGCATGTTTCGCGGGCGTGCGTCCGTAACATGTGTGTCCATCCGAGCGAGCGAGCGTGCGAGCGTACGTTGGGCAGGGCTAGCTCGTGGGCGCGTATGACGTCGCAAGACATGCGCGTATGACGCCACACAATATCCGGTATCTTAGCAATTTTGAAAGCAAACCGAGGCTTTGTTTTTCGCGCGCCCACACAGCCGTGAGCTCGGTAAACACTTTAGTTGGATTGCTGTGTTTAGCGGAGAATTAAAGTCGTTATTTCCTTGCAGTTTTTCGCAGTTTGCTACTAAAGACAGGGATACTAATTAAGGGATACTCAGAAGCCGCGTTAGTGGAAAAAGAAGAGCTTTCAGGGATAAAATCTTGCTTCGAGTAACTTCATACGTTTTTATCAATGCAGGAGCAATGCGGGGAGATGTTTGTTTTACGCATTTCAGAACCAAAGAAGCGGAGATTTAAAGAATTTCGAAATCGAAGGACTTAAAGATAAAAAAATTACATTTTTCAATTGGAATTTATGTTGATATCAATCTATGTTTGACTTTTTCTTTGTGCTCTCGTTAATTTTTGGAGAAATGTTTATAAAACGTGCTTAAATTCAGTTGTATTGATTTCTTGAATTTCATCGAGGACAGCTTGGCCTCGATGCGCTATAAATGGTACGCGTTTTGCTCTTAAACATAGACTTATTGAGATTTGAATAAAATTTTTCGAAAGAAGATTGTGTTGTGCAATTTTATGTGTTTGTTCATTCATTACATAGGTTGAAAAGCAATTTTATGTAAACAAAACAAGGCTTGGATTTTATAGTAACTGTTCTAACTTCACTCGCGTCGCCATATGCAAATATGTTTGTGTATGTTTTGCAATTTTGATTTCCAAATCAGTTTCTCGGGCAATTTTTGATACGTAACAGGTGTGTTTTATTCGGAAATTAGTCATACTAGTTATTCTAGACCCAGTAAAAGTTGTTTTTGTGAACTTTTGTACGGTCTAAATGTACTGCGCAGACGGTCGCGTAAGCCTCGTGTAATTCTGTTTTTGAGAATTGCTAAGAAAAAATAGTCGGGTCGTCAATCTTAATTCTTGTGCTTCCGACCTTTCACCTTAGTTAAGCTTATCATCGGCTTTCTTTTCAAAAAGCGACGCTGTTAGGCTCAGCCTATCTATATATATTAGCCATATCTGCCCAAATCGACAACACTTTTACTAGAAATCAGTAAAAAACTGGTTAAGTTTTGTGTCCGGACAAATTTGTCTTTACTCAGGCAGGGCAGTCTAGCTACATCTGACTGAAGAACATGTTGTCGGGTAAACCATGAAAGAATGTCTGATACCATCGAATGCTTTTCAGCGAACAAACCGCCTGTGTTCTGAGACAGATTGCACATTATTATTTATTTTATAATACGGTATATTTAAAATCGTCCTCCGAAAATCTTTAAGGAAGAATTGAATCTTAAATACTAATAAATGGAATGTTCACGGTAACTGAGTTCATTAATCCATGCAATGAAAGTTTAAATCTAATAAAATAAAATAAAATATTTAACCACGTTCAATTTATATATATGTTATATGTTATATGTTATATGTGCCTTACATGTATTACGTCCATATATCACCTCCAACAAGGACATCCCTGAAAAAAAGAAATATTGAAATCCTAAATACTTTTGCATGTATGAGATTGTTACATTAACATGAATCTACCTGGAGCATTAATGATTTTGTAAGGAATCTTTGTGCGTAACGCCTAAATCAATTGCCTGATACTGAATCTAATAATAAATAAATTAGCTTAGTTACTTTCAGCATTTAATATGCAACTGGTGTGGTAAGAATGCAGCCACTCGGACCACGAAGTGGCTGTATTAAACTGCAACGAAACTATGAGAAACAGTCTCTACAAACAACGGCTGACAGTGATACATCAAAAAAATACGCAACCACGATCCAGTCTCCGTCTCCTTAAACACAACCGTTAAATGCAGTTGGGGAGGAGCGTTTCGTGAGGATCCAAATATCGTAGGAGACTACTGTTGTGTTCACACTAGGACGAAACATGTTTAGTCTGAATACGAATGAAACATGTTCCTGTATGAAAAGTGTTCACTGAGATCAGGCGGTGCATTGCGCGAATAATGAACAAAACATGTTTATTCTGAGCATGATTCGAACTATAAGTCGGACGAAGCAGTCTCCTGCGCAGCCGTCGTTTGTGTTGTCACGCAACGCCCCTCCTCACTTCGTGGAGAAGAGCGTTGCGTGACGACACAAATAACGTATGCGATGGAGACTATTAGGGATGGACCATTAGAAAAGTGATGGGGGGGGGGGGGGGGTGGGGCAAAAGCAAAAAAAAAAAAATTTCCCCAGTAAATTATTAAGAAAAAAAAATATTCCCACGCATTATCGCAAAAAAAAAAAAATCTGCCCAAGGACAATTAAAAAATAAACTATTAAAAAATATATATATATTCCAGCCATGGAGTGAAAAAAAAAAAAAGATTTCCACCTTAGGTGGACAAAAAAAAAATTTCTTGCCTCTCCCAAAGTTCCCACCCCCCCCCCCCCCATCACTTTTCTAATGGTCCATCCCTTAACGCAACTGTCGTCCCCTTGTTAAACACTACATTTGATTGCCATTCGTTCCCGAAGGTTTTGACATGTGAAATTAATCGAACCACAAAATCATGCAACAGAAGTTCGAGCTCTATTTTATTTTTTTTTATGTCATGTCATGTAATTAGATAGATTTTATGCGAGCTTAATATTTCTGTTTCCTGAAACAGCATAAATTATTAGAACCAGGCGTAAAACGTGTTTAGAAATTAATAATTAACGTGAACAATGAAAATTGCAAACACGTTTGCGGGAAACGTGTTTGGATGAAATATGTTTCAGTGGTGAAGATCAGCATTCATGAAAATGTCGACATGCCGCTATAATTTCATGGTTGCGACTGATCCACTTCGTAGTTCGTGAGAACATCGTGAGATAAAGATAAAGAAAGATATTGCAGGAATTGTACCTGTTATAAGTAACAGCTGAAGAAACATTGCCATCCGTTATTGCTTCACAACATGAGAATTAAATGAATCTGGAAAGCAAACGGTTTTAATCGAAACTACATTGAAATTTGTTAGGCTTACGGGTACTTCTATAAATGAAGATATTGGTTTACAGTGAGTATTGTAAACCTGACTTTACAATCAACAGAGTATGGGCTTGCATGATAAATTTGAAAAATTCGTTAACTGATTTAATTTATAATATTACAATATATCAGCTTAAAATAATATACATTGTTACGCAGGAAATTTTCGCGACATTAAATTTTAGTATTTTAAGTAATTGTCATGTGATGCTACGATTTATTACAACTGTGAGAAACTAAGTTTCTAATGTATTAAAAAAAATTCTTCTAGTAAGTGTCACGAAGTATCGCTGTTCCAAAATCGCGAAACTATCTATAGTTATTGTTAAGAAAAATTTTAGTATTTTAAGTGATTGTCATGTGATGCTACGATTTATTACAACTGTGAGAAACTAAGTTTCTGATGTATTAAAAAAAATTCTTCTAATAAGTGTCACGAAGTATCGCTGTTCCAAAATCGCGAAACTATCTATAGTTATTGTTAAGAAAAATTGCTGCAAAATAAATTAAAACAAAGTATCGGCCACTTCGAGACCACTACAGCAGTCAGAAATTGCTAAGAGTCCGTTAAATATAAATCTAGCTAATGTATAGTAAAAACTGAACTCACCAAGCTTATGGAGCCAGACGAGGTTTCAATTGATGAGCCTTGATTTTGCCTTGAGCTTATCTCGTGCTTCAGTTGTTTTCTTGTTCTTTTCTTTGCGTGACCTCTTCCCAGACAGTGGGCTTTATAAACCTTGCCACTGACAAGAATACAGAAGGTTGCGTAATGCTATTTCCGTACTTTGTCATTGTGGAGAATGTGTACGTGCTACAAGATCTAGAATGTAGAAAGTCAAAAGTACGGAAGCGGAAACTACGTTATCATTATTTTACTTCCTAAATTGTATGCACATGCGTCAATGCGACGAATTCTTTCACTTCCGGACTTTGTCATTATGGTCTCACGTACGTTAATATGCTCTTTTCACTCAGTGCCGTGTATTATACATTACTTTCTATTAATCATTTATTAATATCAATTCAGTACCTCGTCGGTTTAAAGGTAACCTGCTACAAACTCCAGTGCCGTTTGAGTGGATAATTTCAACATTTTATGGCCCGTTATACAATATATTCATAAATGGCGACCGATTTATTATTATAAATTTTATATTTATGTTAATTAGATCCCTTAGCCTCGTCCCCAGAGCCACTTGGCCCTCTTAACCGCCAGAGCCTGAGTACGAGGACCAAGGGGCTCTGGGGACGCAGGATTTGATTGGCTAGTCTGACAACAATAAAATGTAAAACGGAAGTAAAAATATAGACTAGGCTACACTGCCGCGGAATCGAGTTGGTGATCATTTTCTGTTGAATTAGGTCGAAAAATCGCTTTGTAGCTTGCCAGTTAAACTGTCGGAAGGTATTGACTTGGGTCGCTTATACTTGGGAATCACTATATTTTACATTTCAAATAGATTCCTAGTATAGCCCAGAAATTTCAAAACGTGGTCTTAAATTGTTATCTGTACCTTGAATTCTGGATGCAAAAATCTCGGCATCGGCCAGACTAGCCATTAATTGACGATATGTTTAAATTCGCTCAGCTGATGTTAGCGGCTTTTTCGATCGATCATTATAGCCAAAATCCTTCAACTATCTGATCACGAATCACGACAATTGTTACCATATCCACGACTCGAAAACTGCCGAAAGTTTAACGATAACATCTAACTACTCATCGCGAAAACAAATCCTGCCTTTTCTTGCACCGTGTTCTTCATACGGCCATTTTGAAAAAAAACTCTGAGCCTGCGCAGACCAACCGGAAGTCCTAGATTATTGGACTTTGAATCCTGCGTCGCCAGAGCCCCTTGGTCTTTGTACTAAGGTTCTGGCGGTTAAGAGGGCCAAGCGGCTCTGGGGACGAGAATGGCAAATAGAGTAAATTAAACAGTAGTGTGTCCAGACTTCCAACTTAGTCCATTTTGTGCATCTAGTGTAATTGTTTTAGAGGTTTAAATTTTTTTTCCCTAAACACATTTTTTGGCTTAGATCAGACAGCATTCCACCACTTAACATGGGTTTAATCGTTCATGTTTCAAGCAATCCAAAACTCTATGCATATCTCATGAATCTATGGTATGGGGTGTTTTGTAAATTGTTTGGTGATTTTGGGGTATGTTTGGGAGGAAATAGTTTTCTCAAAGGATTTGTAAAATTAAGGGAAACTCAAAAATATTGAAGATTTAATTTAGTTTCAAAATTAGAATTTGAAGCTAAAAATTAGTAGATCGGCAACAAAATAGTCCACTATCAACCTGGGGTGCTCTGGCGTGGGTAACAACTGTCTATTGGTGGTCTTTAAACCTTCTATCCTAACATGAGCATGAGGAGTCACGGGGAGGGGGGAAACGGGGGGGAAAGGAAAAAAAAGAGAACGAGAAAAAGGGGAAGAAAGCTTTCTTTCCTTTTCTCCCCTACCCTTCCCTTCATTTTTTCCTTTCTCCCATTAGCACCTCTCCCAAAGGAAGCCCTGATACTCGGGACTTCTATCCGGCTTCTTTAAACTCTTAAAATTTCATGAAATTCACCACCATACCAATTTAAGAAAAAGGTGTGCTAACAAAACAAGCTATATAAATATTAGTCACACACCAAGTACTCGCGCTCCTATTGGCTAATTTCTTCTTTTGGTTCGCTGGCATAAATATATGGCAACAGAGCATCTAAACAGCATCGATATGTCTTTGCTTCAACTTTGCTATATTGTGACAAGCGTTATGGCCAACATCTTGAAAGAATCAAAGGCTTCTCATAATGGGCCAATTAGTGAATGGTGGTGACTAGAATGGATACTCCAAAATCAGGTTGGACACCTTATTGAGACTTATATAATGGAGTAACTGGTTAGCTTTCAGTTGAGGTTAGGGGCAGCAGTTTATATAGTTAAATTTTGGACTAAGCAACCCGAGAAGACAGGTGGTACTGTGGTACGGTAGGCTATGTAAGCCTAAGTCTAGCTGAGGTCACAGGTTCAATCCTTAGTGGGGATTTTAGATTTTCTTTTTTACACTTAAAAATTTATTGGAAATAAATTCTAAGTGTCGACATTACGTTATATAATTCTCAATAAGTGTCCGAGATGATCCAACCTGATTTTGGAGAATCCATTCTAAGGGGTGGCGAATGGCAAATCCGAGACTCGCCGAGACGCCGAGACCCTTGTTACAAAATCCGAGCCCGAGACCCAATGCGGGAAAAACCGAGCCCGAGACTTAGTGCCAATAATATCCGATTCACCTATCAAACAACAAACAAGGATGAAGAATGAGAATGCTTGACAAAAGTATCCGAGACTCCGAGACCTCGAGGAAAAAAATCCGAGACTCCGAGACAGAAAAAGCACCAGCCAAACGAGACTTTGAGACTTAAAACAAAAACTGCCGAGATTTCGAGACCGGACCAAAATTTTCCGAGACCCACGATTTTGAAGGTACCATTCGCCACCCCTATTCTAGTCACGACCATTAGTGAATACCAAACGCAACCTCGTTCCGGCGCGGAGACCCTTGGAACGAGGTTGTACGAAACGTACGGACCCTCCCCTCTTCTAGACTTTTTACTTCACCGACAGCTCCCACCCCCCGCGTCCAACTCTCCCCCCTGCCCCTCCCCCCCCCCTCTTCAACGCCGTCGCCATGGGTAAGGCAGGTGACATTTAAGGTGGCTCCCAACAGTTTCCAGCACTTTTTAAGACTTAGTTTTTGCTGGGTCATTATAACCACTCTTTATCAGTTAATGTTACAATCATGATATCAAACGAATGCCCAATGATTGGTGAACACGTTGTTATCATTTTTGTGACACAATATGCTACCATAGGAACAGTATAACGTGTTAAAAACACCCTTAATTTTAGCTTTAAGTGTTAATTACTCAAAAATGACTCTGTGAACCCCATTTTTTATTGTCTAATTTTGATCAGTAGGACAAGATGCAAGTTTTGGCAAAGTTTAAAAAAATTCTGTAGGTGGGGTTCAGAGCCACCTTAAATTTTCGAAAATTTAAGATGGCTCTGAACCCCACCTACAGAATTCTGTTGTTTTGTTTTTATAACACCTTCAAAATTGACCTCAGACCAAATTTCTAGCAGTTCTCGCGTGAAGTTGCTCTTTACTGAAAATGTCTTGAGGGAAACAGTTTTGTTTAAATTCCCCTTAAAAATATAACATATTTTTTTGCAGGAATCTTTGCGAGCAGCATTTTGACAACAAAATTGTTCAGTTGTAACCGGGAGAGAAAAAGAAAGAAAAGACACCGACCACTGCCAATTCCCGGCTGAGGGCAATTTTGTCCTGCAAAATCTAAAACACGACATGTAGAATATATATAACAGGAAATTTTCAAATTCAACTGGCGGTATACATGTTATACCTTACTCCCGAAAATTTGGGTGGGGGTGTGCGGCACGCTTCTTAAAACGCACCCTTACCCTATTTCAGACCAAAATATGCGATTTTCCCTACCCTATTTCAGACCTGACCCAAAATTCGATACCCTATTTCAGACCAAGAAGTGCTTCCGTTTGCGTAAACATTTGAGAGGGCTTCTAATTCCTGATGTTAATCAAACCGCATTAATTTCTCAAGGGATGAAAAAAGTAGCTTCTTCTAAAAGCCATACCCAATTTCAGACCAGATTGCGCAAACCATACCCTATTGCAGACCAAAATGGTCAAAACCTATACGCTATTTCAGACCAAAATGGCTTGAAAACCATACCCTTTGGGACTGCACATACCTATATAGCTATATAAGAGAGTACCCCCCCCCCCCCCGCCCCCAGGGGCGAAAGGTAGCCTGCAGCGCACAGTCGTCTTCTGTTTCCTTTGCATCACGCCCGTTTTTCGTGGGGAGCAAGGAAATCGGAGGAGGCTGCACGCAGGCTAGGTGAAAGACCCATAAAAAAATTATTTGCAGGCAAATAAACTGCAACTTTAATCCACAAGGGCTATGGCCATCACGTGAATGTAGTGCTGGTGCAAACTAAACACTGTTTGTACGGTTCAATTATGACTCCCTTTCCATTAGCGCCTATCGGCCATTTAAGAATAAGAAAGCAGACTAGAATTTCTTGCAAGATCGAGGCGACCTTTGTTTGCTAAGAGCGCTTAAGACATTGGAAAATCAAGGTTATGTTGGGATAAAATTTGGCCATGTGAATGGCCGCTTTCAATAATAATATACTGTAGGCTTAGCGTAACAGCGGGGCTCCCTGGATTCTCATATTCTAGAACAACAGTTTCACTGTCCTAAGACGAAATCAGGTTTAAAAATAAGCACTTAGCTCTATATCCCTTCAAAAAAGCTTGACTTGCAGAGTTACGCAGCTACCAATGCGGTCTTGACCACTGTTTGAGAAATATCAAACCTCTTGAGTAGCAAACCGTAAAAAAATGCAGGGAAAACGATTTTGCAAACCGTTTTTTCCGCTAAACACAACAAAAGTTTTTACTGTAGTTGATGTTACATTGGCCGTGTAGCCGCGGGAAGCGCACGAAAAATAAAGCCTCGTTTTGGTTTCAAAATTGTTGCGCTTCGTCGTACGCGCCCGCGAGCTAACCCTGTGCGACGTCGTACGCGCCCGCGAGCTAACCCTGCACGATGTCGTACGCTCCCGCGAACTAACCTTGCACGACGTCGTACGCGGCCGCGAAACATTCCGCTAGCCATGACCATGAAAATTGACGGGCGTGGTTCTATGAGTATGGAGCTCCGCGAGCGGGCCTTCGGCCGGCGAGAGCTCCGCTATAAATCATAATGATTTGGTAGCATAGAACAACGCCTAGTATACTATTTTAATTATCGCACTCTAGCAAAGGTGAGACTATTGGCTAAAAACGACGCGACCGCTATTAATCCCAACAAGTCCTACAAATATTAAACAGAATCGAGTGAAAAGTACAGAAAACTTAAGTCTTTAATGTCCACAGCTCCTGTCGTCCCTTAAGGATTAGTTTTGACTGAAGTTGGGTGTTTTGGCCAGCCGAAATACCATGCTTAAAAAAAATAAAAATCTACGTTGTATTGGTCCCCTTTTTCTACAGTAATATTTTAGTGCACGAAAAGTATGTCAGTTTAAAGTTATCATTTTGTCCAAGGTGAGAACTGTTAATTAATTGGTCTGCAAAAATAACCTTGAGTTTAAAACGCTAAAACGTTTACAACAACAACAACAACAACAACACTTTATTAAATAACAAATAACAAAGGACTACAGATTCATTTCTAGTTTAAGTTTCGATTAAAATAGGAATACCAGCTAAAAATGTCTCATTTTCAGCTTCTAAAGAAGACAGGTCCCGACTTATAAGGTCCGGTATTAATTTTGTACAGAGGAAGAATGTTGCTATGCTTGGATGTAAGCATATTTTTAAGTAATGTTTTACTCTATGAGAAAATAAGCCGGAAAAACTTATTTTTATAGATTGTGAATACGAGAAGCGCCATGAATGAGATTAATCACTACGATTCCGACTCCGACTTCGTCGCCAGTGAAAACCAGCCTTGTCGCTTCCGATCTAGTGAAAATCGACAATCGGAGTCGTAAGCGAAGTCATAAGAAGCGGAGCGGAGCGGAGTCGGAAGAATCAGAACGGTTCCATTTTCTTCCGATTCCGCTTAGGACTCCGTAATTCTTCCGATTCCATTGGTTTGATTTTCACTAGATCGTAACGCTCTGCGCTTCTGATTACGACTCCGACTCTTTAGTGAAAACCAGCTTTGCTGTTTTAATTCCCCATTGTTTTAACTAAAAAGTCAATCAGTTGTCTAGACAGTTTCGTTCACACATTGCATATTTATGTTACGCTATATTTAAGATGTTTTGGTCCTTTTTCACTCTTCAATTCTTTGACTTAAAATAGCCTTGCGTTGTTTCGTATTCACAAGATGGCTCTAAGATCGAGCCCTTTGATTTTGGTTGAAAAAATGTATTAACATTCGGCGGAACTAAACTGTAAGTGGCAGTGACAGAGAATGTAAATAATTTCCTATTGGTATGAATGCACGTGAGCCGCTATGGCGTTAATTGACTCTATTGTTGTAATTAACTTAGGCCCCGTCCACACGTATCCGGATATTTTTGAATCCGCAACTTTTTTTGTTGCGGATTGGCCTTCCATCCACACGTATCCGGCGAATTCGGGCAAATACGATTCAAATACGCTACGTGTGGACGCGAATATTTTCTAATCCGCAACAAAAAAGTTGCGGATTCAAAAATATCCGGATACGTTTGGACGGGGCCTTATATAAGGTTTGTTGGTCGTTATGTATTCATTTATTTTCTTTGTTTTTACCTTTAACCCCCCAAAGGTTCCAACCTCGTTCCCAGGGTCTCTCATCTTCCCGCCCCCTGGAGCCCCCGAAATGATCCCGACCCCGAAATGATCCCCGACCCCGAAATGATCCCAAAACGACCCCGAAATGATCCCGACCCCGAAATGATCCCCATTTTTTCACACTGACCCCGAAATGATCCCCAAGTAATCTTTGGAATGGAATGGCTTTCCATCCAGAGAAAGCTGGAATGAATAAAATAAAGGCAGTTAAGGAAACTTCAATGTCTCGTCCTAGTCTCATCTAGTCCGTTTCATCTGCGACGTCTGACCAGAAGATAAGTGAGATGTCGCGAACCGCGTGGTTGTCAACTCTCCTTCTATTTTGGTTTTTAAAAAGCGTAATCTCCGGAAATGAAGACAAGCCGCCGGATACGAATTCATGTGTGCGTAAGGACGCAGAGGTTAGTTTGAAACTGTAAGAAATTAACTGTATCAGAGTCGTTAACAAGGTTTTGTCAGTAAGAAATGTTTATAATCAATGACTATATACTGTGATGTGCAATGTGATTGCATAACAGCGGTAAAATATGTGTTATCGATAACACGAGTCATGAACATCATTGAGTCAAAGTAAAGCAACTCCGAATAACCCATGCAAGAAGCCTTTCATTTCGTTCTTTCGTTTTCAAAAGTTTTGAATGAAAGGGGTGTCAGTAAAACGCGGGGTCGGGGTGGGATTAGGTCTAGGATTAGGTATGGGATTAAATATAATCCCTTTACCTAATCCTAACACTATGCCTAATCCCATCCCTAATCCTAGAACTAATCCCACCCCGACCCCGGCCCCGACCCCGCGTTTTACTGACACCCGAATGAAAGTTGACCTTTGGTAGCGTGTTTGTTTCCCACGGCGTGCGCGTAAGGAATTACTGAGATTAACTAACTGTAATTGTTTTCGTATTGTTTTGATAGACTAGCTGTATTGTTACCATTTAAGTTTTTGATCGTATAATTGTGTTGTATTTCTCGTTACTGAAATAATATGATTGTTGATGTTCACGTTCGATCATGTTTGTTTCCTCTTTTAAATCATGCCGGTCTGGTATTAGAAGCGGATAAGTTTGTATTTGTTATTAGTTACGGTTGAAAACGCTACACTCGCAAAAATAAGAAATGATATGCTTTTTTTGAAAAATCGTTAAAAAAAGCGTTATAATTATTTATTTTAAGAATTGTCCAAAATGAATAAATAAGTGAATACTGCATATAATGAGAATCAAAACTTCCATAACTACCTTCATTTTATTCATTCCAGCTTTCTCTGGATGGAAGGCCATTCCATTCCAAAAATTACTTGGGGATCATTTCGGGGTCAGTGTGAAAAAAATGGGGATCATTTCGGGGTCGGGATCATTTCGGGGTTGGGATCATTTCGGGGGGAGCATATGTTATCTGCATATATTATATGCATATATTATCTGCATATATTATCGCGATGGTGTTTTGGTAGAAATTTCATCGGAAGAAACGAATCCAGGACTACTGGCAAGATTAAGTCTAAGTCATTAACAGCTTTTTGTCTGTGGTGAGTATACTAATGTATTGTAGCTTGGTTGAGAGCTTCTCATTGCTACGAACGTTTTTTTAACGCAATTAAGCTTAAATATTCTTTTAGCATTGCTTATATTGACGCCTCGCCGTCAAACTAACGTAAGCTTAGATAGATAGTGCAGGTTCACATCAGGATTTTAAGCTTACTTGTAATTATATAACCTGCTTTATCAAATAAATCATGTATCTATTTATCATGTATGTAACACAAGGTTGCCGAGTGTACGTCTTATTTGACTTAGCGTCAAGTTACAGTATTGTACATGTTAAAAAACACAACAGCTTCGAATTAATGTGATCGATCAGCAAGTAAGAAGCTTAATTGTAGAACATGTTTTTGACCTTAATAAGCTGCTTATTATTCTTTAGTTTTCAGTTTTTATAGAGGTATTGGTACATGAAATACTTGTTGATCATTTAGCTTGCTGTAAAATTAATGGCCTTGACTGACTAAAGTGTATTTTTCACCTGTAGATCTATTTTAAATTTAATTATTTTATCTTGCAGATATAAGCTTAAGAATATTTTGCATAAAAACTGCCATGTTTCTTCAACTTTTAACAGGTACAGTATTAGTGAAATTTATGATCCTTGCAGTGTGCTCTCAACTTAAGCAGTTGAAAAAGCAACCTGAAAAAAAATTAGGCTTCAAGCTTGAATATATGAGTTTCATATAATTTATAATTTATAATTCATATAATTTATAATTCATTCATTTATATAATATATGAGTTTCATATTATTTTATTTACATTCATGGGTACAGTATTATTAGTAATTGTTGAAAATAATTTCTACGCCACCTGTACTTAAAAATTAGATATATATACATGTAGTTATGGTATCATGGTTCATATATTTGACACATCAAATTGTCTGTGGAATGCACAAAATATATGCTGTGTCACTTTGGCGAGGTTTGATGGTCAGGGATGTATATGTTGTGGTTCTATTTTATCCTTGGTTCAAATTTTATTTTCTTTTGTTTAAAACTCATTATCATACATTACCATGGCTAAAAACAAAGGAAAATAAAATTTGAACCAAGGATAAAATTGAACCACAACATATACATGTGATTAGTATTAATTTTGAGATGGCAGGTCCACTGTAATTTCAAGCGGAGCCATGGCTGTACTCAATTTTCGAATTAAGTGTTTTGTCATTTTTTACGGTAATTTTTCATCTGGAACCGTGCCTGTGGAAGTTTCACTCGATTCAATGAGCTTGTAGTATACATTTATTATTATAGGAATAAACTGTTACTGTGCTGTTTATCGACATGCGTTCATACAAGCAAAGAAGAACAAAAGGTCCTGAAGATGACAACGCAAATTTCTTTTTGAGCAAAAATCCTGTCTTTGAGTCTATACAGTAAAAACCCGCGTATAAGAACCTGGATTTTTTCAGTTAGCCTAAACAGGTTCTTATATAAATGGTACTTAAAGCAAATTTAGGCTAACTAGGTTCTTAAAATAGCATTGCCCTTTGGAAGCTTACATTTAATTTTTACCATTATCTGTTGCATTGAGATGCAGATTTTGAAGTTTTATACAGTATATGATTTTTTGTAATTCTTACAGAATAGAACATGATCAGAAAGCAGTGATATTAACAGAGTACTGTAGTACTTGAGGAATTATAGGAATGGTGAACACAGCTTCAAAGAAAAAATCATATGTCCTGTTCCTACCTATACATTTTTATGGCAATTCTACTGATAAGAACTTAACTTAAAATTTTAGCCTGAATAGGTTCTTATGTGGAGGGGGCTTAAATTTAAAATTTTAGCCCAACAGGTTCTTAAAACCCAGGTTCTTATACGCGGGTTTTTACTGTATATTCTGAGGGATTGCTGATTATATATTGTAAAGTTTGGAGAGTATATAGGCTGCAATTGGATAAATTAGGGAGCTGCTTACTTTCGAGTATTCGTCCAACGGGTATATACTTTTCTATTACTACCTGCGGCCGCATAAACAGCATTCATTTGATAAACGCATCCTTTCAGTTGAGCCGCAATGGACAGATTATCATTTCTTTCCACCATCATTGAAACCTGCCTTGTTTGGCCATGGACCACTTTACCGCTTGGTTCTATATGCTTGGTTTCTAATGGCTCAGTACAGTATAGTAGCCTGTGTGGCAAGCGTTCGAAGGGGAAGGGGGAGAATTGACGTTCTGAGTTTAACAGCTGTATAATTTTAGCCGCATGATAACATATTCGTCAGATCTTGTTGAAATCACGAATTTTGGTAATGAGTTGTATACTAATTATCTTTCTAATTTAACACAAAAAGAATGCCTTATGTTAGCTGAAGTTCCTAATGTTGTTTGTATGGGAGAGTTAACTTTCAATTTATTAGAGTATATAGTGAAAGTTAATATGGAAATGTACATTATTTTAATGACAGTATTATAATAGAAGAGAGTTGTTTACCTTTGTTTGAGGCTTTTGAATTGTTATTTTGACAATAATAATTTATACAGTCACTATTTTTGAGACAAGGGATGGTGTATTCAAAGTGTTTGATTCACATAGTGGAGATCGTACAGGAATGAAGGATTCATGTGGGACGTGTGTATTGACTGAAGTTAGTTCTCTTGAAGAGTTCGAAGAGTTTGAAGTAAAAGGTCTGGAGTGAAGATATCCTTAACAGCCCAATCACAGTACTCGCAGAGTTCTTGTTTTGCTCATAAATTTGTTCAATTGATGTGATTTTTGAATATATATTAAACATATGTCTTGATTAGGAGATTACCGTGTATGCAATTTGGTAAATTTGAAGGCAATTGATTGTGTGAAATTGCACTATCACATACAGTGTATCAGAAGCCCCTGTCTTGTACATGTACAGTGTACACATGTATAATTTTTTTTGTCAGGTATTGTTCTAATTGGATAGAAATGTTATCTTTGATTTGTTCTCACTGGTACATTTTGTAGCACAATCAGTTTAATTATTTTGCATTGTTTTGACAGGGCTATCCTTGTTGGAAATTGTTCTTGGAGGTAAGGAAGTTACATTACAAGACGGCGAATCTCTTGTATTGTGCATGCAGTCTTTAATTGAGAGAACAGTTGCTTTGGTTGTTGCATTATATTGCTATCATGATTTTTGATTGCCTCAAAAAACTCTTAATATTAATTGTACTTGTACCTCTTTCTCGACCAATTAGCAGTAAAACCAAATTAAAACCAATTATCACTTTCTTGCATGCCTTTTCCCATGCTTCAAGTTCAGGGGTCGAAATGTTACCTGTCTACCTTTTGATTTCAAGTAATTTACGGAAGTGACAGGTAAAAAATACATGTACATGCCATGTACACTATATAGAAGCCTGTTGCTGGTGATGACAGGCAAGGAAATCCTAAATATTTCAGGATTATTTTGTTGATATGAACAATATTTTCATCCGTTTTCCACCTGCACTCGTGCAGTTTCGGAAGCCTGCGCAGCTCTCGCATGATAGTTACCAGTCTCTACTCAATAAAAGTGGGGTGATGCAATCTTTGCAGTTCACATGACAAAGATACATGTAGCAGATGCCATTTGACTGGTTATTTTTAACAATAACTTTATTATGTTGTGGTTCAAAAGTTTTTTGGTTTAAAAATTCATTTTTCTTACCAGTTTGATTTTTATTTTCCTTTGTCTCAGTTTATGGTAATGTGTAGTTCCAGAAAAAATCCATACCCACCCCATGGAAGGTCACTGGAAATTCCTAGGGGGAGGGGGGGTCTTAAAAACCAACATTATAGAAGCAAAGTATGAAGCTAAACTGGAATTTCCTGGGGGATGGGGGGTGCTAAACAAAAAACCTTCCATGGGGGGAGTATAGATATTTTCTGGAACTCATGCACAATGAATGCTGCATTAAAATTAAAATTAAACTGGTTTGAAAATTTTTAAACCACAACATATACAATTATGTACATGTTTTGCTAATCTTAAAACATTGTAATTCGACACCTTTAATATTGTGCTAGCCTACAATGTACGATAAACCAAAATTAAAGTGCACCTAACCCCCAATTTTCTTTTCTTTTTATCCTCAACTCAATGTATAAGTTGCAAAGTTGAATAGTTAAATATTTCTTGTTTTTAACGTTGCGTTAGTGAATTATGGAGGTTTGAATTTACAAAATGCTAATTAGATGACGTCAAATCAAGAATCGTTTATTGATCAACTACTTGTTTCCACCCCCAAGTAATATTTTTTTTCGATTAGTCAATTGACTATTAACAGTTTTTATTTAGTATTTCTTAAGTTGATTATCCTTAAATTGTGAACTGCGTATTGAAGTAGAAATAATGGTAAAAGTCTTGATTTGACATCATCTAATTAGCATTTTGTAAATTCAAATCTCTATAACTCATTAACGCGACGTTAAAAACATGTTAATATTTCACCATTCGACTTTTTAACATACATTGAGTTGATTAAAAGAAAAAAAAATTGGATGTCAGGTGCACTTTAACATTAGATGCTCCAAGAGTGGTAGCAGGCCACTTGGCTTAATGAAAGACTTACATGTACACGTAACCTTTTTTGTAACCTTATTTTTTACAGTAATGTAATAATTACGTGTATGTAAAACTATATACTTTTTTTTGTCAGCTGGTTGTGACAAGGATTTTACAAGTTCTTTCGGAACAGTAACATCACCCGAGTATTCTAGTAGATCAACTTATGCCAATAACCAGTCCTGCCAATACGACATCACAGTTGGTGCTGGTAACGCAATTAAACTGAGATGGTCAACATTTGACATTGAGGGTAAAATGCCCTACTGCGCAGATGATTATGTGGAGATTTTCATTGGATGCGGTAGACATTCCATTGGAACATATTGCTCTAACAACAGTCACACACCGCATGATATTTACTCACCAGACAACTGCTTGCGTATCAAATTTAGAAGTGATAGCTCTGGCAGTGGACGGGGATTCTCAGCCTCATATTCCACAATTTCGTTTTCGTCTGGTAAGTACAGTGTACATTGTAAATATAACTTCAGTGGCATGATTGATTTTTATTAAAGTTACATATTTAAATGTTAAACCCCTGATAAATTGATTGAATGATCAAGGAATTGAAACATGAAACTGTGACCATGCAATTTAAATGACAAGTTCTGTTAATTTTGGTGGGAACTTGATCAATATCAAGATTCTTAGTACTGATGTGATCCATTTTAATCCTAGAAGTTTAAAACTTCAAACAGTGCATGTACATTGAAAATGCAAATTTCCATTCAAACATTCCATCAGTAAGTCACTTAATTTGCCTCTTTGAGCCTCAAAGAAGGAAACACAAATCAACTAAGCTACATTCATTAATTTTAGTGAGTAATCAGTAGAACATTTCTGATTCTCGTACAGGTGACAGATGGCAATTAGCGCCCAATTTAGTCTCTGGCTGGAGCAATAATTTTAGTACAGGCATCTGTACCCCAACATTAAATATGTTTGTTGAAATACATGTACTGTATATACAATGTACACTGCACATGTATATGTTACAGTCACTGATAATATCTTGGAACACCATCTGTTTCATTATAAGCCTGTTCTTCCTTCTCCCACCCATACAATATTTGTTTGATTACACCTGTACAATATAACCGTACAATGTAAGTGTTAAAAATATTAATCATGATTCTGTAATCTGCAGTAAAATAAACTAAAAGTTAGTTTTCACTCAGGCAACTGAAAGATACCATCAAGCTTTTAGCCAGAAATTGAAAAGTGGACGTCCAGAAGATATTTCCCATCATCAATTTGTAAAGGATTAGGTTCAATTTTCATGAATTTCTTCAAAAAGTGGGCGTCCATAGGACGCCTGGACACCCTGCTGGCTAAACGCTTGGACACCATATTGTGCTTCAAAATGCAGGAAAAGGCATCTCCAAAAGTTTAAAACTTCACATTTTCTGGGGAAAAATGCCTCTGACCCTATTTCTAACAAGCCCCTCAGGCACAAAATTAATTTAAAACTGTTGATCTGCCAACCTGTAGAAAGCAACAAATACAGTGTACTGTCTGCCCCACCTGTATTAACATTAAAGTTACTGTATCACTATTACAAATCACATTTCTGTTAATCTTATGTGTACATTAAGTTAAGGGTTACCATGTTGGGTCTGTGCTTCAAAGAACTTCCTATATTGCTCCTATTTTTAAATATTTCCCCTACTTTTTTTTCAAAATTTTTATATTTTCCTATTTTTTGACCATCCAACCTGCTCTAAGCCCCCCTCCCCTCTGCAAATCCCAGGTTACAAAAGGTATCTAGCCTTAACCCACCCTCCCCCATGGAAATGCCAAATGAATGAACTTCTGCTGGGATGGGTGGGAGGGAGGGGGGGGGGGATATTTCAACAATGTTATTATGTTTATTTTTTTTACACTCATTATTTGACTGTCAATATCCATTTTCTCCCCACAGGCTCGAGTCTTTTAAGTAAGTATTAAAAAATGAGAAACAATCTTTTATCTTTTTTGTCTCAGTGGTACATAGCTGTTTTCAAAAGAATGGTGTTTGGACTGACCTATAAAAGTCCACTTTAGCAAGATGTCCATGACAAATGCATGCACCTAGTAAGCTTTAAAAATTCTATAGGAAGGTATGCCTCCAGCACATCCACTTTCTATTCCTGACTAAAAGTCTGATGTCAGATTTACAGTCATTGTTTCTTACCCTTTAACCCTTTAAGCCCCAAGAGTGATCAGCATCAAATTTCTCCTTGTAATATCAATGCCTTATCAGTCAAAACGGTCATGAGAGTTAAGGACATGATCACACAAGATGAGCTCTCTTGGTATCCAAACAATTTCTCCCCACTACTTTTATAGCAAATGTATAGGACTAGAAATGAGAATTTAAATTTTGATGTTAGAGCTTTAAAGGGTTAAAGTTACATAGTATCTTCAGATTGAAACATTTTCCATTCATTGTTTCTTACAGTCAAAATACTCAGTGCGTTCTCCTTATTATTTTGGGAATGACTTTCATTAATCGGGAACGGATGGCATTATTGAAATCAAAATTCAGGTTTTCAATTGATTATTGAAATCTTCCAACGGTAGCCTCATTCGAAATAACGAATGCTGATTGGTTTGTTATTGACATCAGGCGAATGTTCATGTGCAAAGAAGGCAACAGTTGGCGGCTTGATACATCTGACCTATTTCTGTTCGCTCAACAAAAATTCATCACTGAGTATTTTTTTGACGTAAATAAGCTCTGCATTTACAAAAGTACTCCAAAGAAGAATTCTTAAAATGGTAGTGTGCTAGTGGTACTGAAAGAGAAATTTTCATCGAAAGTGAAGAAAATTTCCTATGAAATCCAAGCGACTGAATTCTCCGAAACCAACAGCGACCAACGGTTGCGTATTTTGCCTGTGAACTTTTGACCCATGTCAGTAAATAAACCAATCAACATTCGTTATTTCCAATGAGGTTACCATTGGAAGATTTCAATAATCTATTTAAAACCTGAATTTTGATTTCAATAATGCCATCTGTTCCCGATTAATGAAAGTCATTCCCAAATAATAAGCAGAACGCGCTGAGTATTTTGACTGTAATCAAAATATAGATACATGTACACTGTATGAGGATGATCTTTCATACAATGATAATGACGAGAACACAAAGGAAAAATCATTATCTTAATTTGCATAGATTTTTGTGATATTATTCCTTGGTTTTGTCTGCATTTAATTACTGTATCAGTTTGAGAAGCAATATCAAACACTCGAGAGAGTGTTTCATCAGGCATCCAAACACCTCGACGTGGGTTACAAAAACTTGGCTGTGTCTTGGTTTTCAACCCACTTCTCGGTGTTTGGATATCCTAATGATATAATATATATACTACATACTGTATTAGATAGATGATAATAATGGTCCATTTACCATCAAAACAGATGCAGCATAGAGTGAATCGGTGAATTCATTATTGCAAATTTGATTTCATAAATCAGTTCAATAATAAATGCGCTCTTCAGATAAAGCTGAATACAAAGTTCCAAAGACAGACAGAACGAATTCGAAAGAAGCCAAAGAAAAGAGTCTGTAAACAGGCAGCCATCTTGGTTAACGTTAGTAACCAGGCTAAATAAAAACGTGCTCTTGCATGGTTGTCAAGCTTGTTTTGGCCTGAACGAACTGTTTTTTTTTTATACAGGATGATTCGATGGATACAAGAGAAGCCTAGCGCGCGTTTCATGGAGCCAATTCTCTGAGTTATGTTTTTATTTAATTTTTTTTTTTTCAAAAATCTGAGCTTAAAAACTCGGGGTGTGGCTTATCTGCGAGTGCGGCTTGTACGCCCATGTTTAAGGTACGAGATTCACAGTCAATTTTGTGAAGCAATGCATTATTAATTCCAATCAAAATCTGAATTTTTAATCAAGGCTTCTTTCTTTATTATTAATTTTGTAGAGCAGATTATTGAAATGAATTATGAAATCAAAGTTGCAATAATGAATGAATACTGGACCTGTTTGGACTGAAAATAAATTATGCTCCTTTTAGCAAGTTCTTAATTAAAAGGAATTAAGATTTATTTAATAAGTCCTTTTTTCCACAGAAAATCTAAAATACATTGTGTGTACTTTAAATATAATATTTTTTTGCAGGTTCTTGTTATTCTAAGTCTGGAAAAACTTTGTCTTCCACTTCTGGTATAATCAGTTCTTATAAATGGCCCAAAGACTATTCTTCTTTGCAAGACTGCTATTGGAAGATTGAAGTTGGAAGCAACAAAAATGTCAAAATTGCTTTTATGGACTTGGATCTCGAGAATGATATTGGATGTAGTGATGACAAAGTCAAAGTAGTAGGTGGGAGAAACAATTCACTTTTATATTAAACATTCATACCATAATGATTCAATTAAGGGCCCTCCTTCCAATAAGTGCCCCTTTTCTAATAAGCCCCCCCTTCCCCCCGCTTGAGTGTTGTTTTTAGCTTCCCTTATTCATAGAATCAGATGTTGAAGATGCAATGCCAGAAAGCTATCTTATCAAAGAAAGTGACTTTGAAGGCATTGAGGTACAGGGGCGGATCCAGGATTTTGAAATGGGGGGGGGGGGGGGGGGGGGTGAAATTTTAATCAAAAAAGATATCAGAGAAATAAAATATTATTTATTTGAGAAATACTTTAGAAAAAAGAAAGAAAGGGTCTCAGAAAAAGGGGCGAAAACTCACCCATTTCACCCCCCCTGGATCCGCCCCTGAGGTATAATAGTGATCAAAGTACATGACTTGTATATATTCTGGTTATGTGACCCCTTGTTACCATAATATTGTAATTATATATGCAAACTCTTTTTACAGTGTATTAGTAGAAAATATTTTCTGATATTGCTTTTTCACGCTCTTATATGTTTTTGCTCAAAAGAGAAAAGTGCCCCCTCCGTAATATTATAAAGTGCCCTGTCTCTTGAGCTACCAAAAGTAAATATTAAGCTCCCTGCGCACTAAATCAAATCATTACTTTACTACAGTAAACCAGGAGTGATTGTTAAACATTATTTTATAAATTAAGTTTTTGTCAGTTTTCAACTTACGTGTGCATGTAGTTTGCAAAAAATATATATATTTCGAGCACATTCAGTGCTCTTCTTCAGGATGACTAAAAACTGTTACAAGCATCATATTACAATCTTCAAACTGTTGAATTTAAAATATGTTATAACACATACGCAACTAAGAAAATATTGTTATCCTCCAAACCTCTATGTCCGTCCGTCACTGTTAAAATGTCGATAAATCAGTTCGTCTTTCCCTCTTTGATCCTCGCTACGAAAAAGAAGGCCAATGGAACATCGAAATGCACTTTGAAAAACTGTCAGATATGTGACTTTCTCTGCTTGGGGAATACCTTTTGTGGTTATACAAATGGCAGAGAATTTAAGATTAATTATGATTTACATTGCAACTCTAGTAACGTAGTGTATTTGATCAGTTGTAAAAGATGCAAAGTCCAATTTGTAGGATCTACCATAACTACAATTGTAGGTTTAGAACCTGATTTAATAATCACAAGAGCAGGGTCACTGCCCATGGGAATTTAAACAAGGATCAAGGAGGGAAAGACGAACTGATTTATCGACATTTTAACAGTGACGGACATAGAGGTTTGGAGGACATGACAATACAACTGATAGACCGTGTCAAAGGAGAAAATGAATTACGGGAGAAGGAGGGTTAGTGGATCTACAAATTGGGGACCTTGGCACCCCAAGGTCTTAATGATAATGACGGTTTTTATGTTCAAAACAAACAGTCGCACGCGGGAACACGCGCGAGATAACAATATTTTCTTAGTTGCGTGTGTGTTATAACATATTTTAAATTCAACAGTTTGAATATTGTAATATGATGCTTGTAACGGTTTTTAGTCACCCTGAAGAAGAGCACTGAATGTGCTCGAAATATAGGTGTCAGAGAAAAATAGTAATGGTTTGTTTTCATATATATATATGACTCACACAAAACACCAACTTGTGTATCTTCATTTATGTTGTTTTATTTTTACTATGAAGAAGTCAATTAATTTTGAATGCCTGTGACAGACTATATAATATATAATAATTTTAGTAATAATTAATATTACTAAAATTATTGTCAGGAGGGTAGGACTACTAATTAATAATTACAATGTATTAATTATTACAACTATTATTATTTATAGGAGGGACGAGCTACCAATCATATGGTTCATCAAGCACCATTAAAGACTCCATGTGCGGCACAAAGTCTGCATTTTACTTCACCTCGACAAAGGAGCGAGTCTGGATCAGATTCAAATCTGACAGCTTTCAATCTGGACGCGGTTTTGTTGCTGGCTATGTTGTGTATGACTCAAGTAAGTGCTACAGCTTGGTATTAATTCCAAGCCTTATAATCGTTGAAGCTCAGCACTTTAAAGGGCGCTGTTAAGAGTTGGGTGTGCGCAATTAAGACTCAGATACATGTATCTCTCATTGCATTCAAAAGGTACATAATTTTTGCAGATTTCTCAGCTTAAACTGTTTATTTTTTCCCTTTCTCTTTTTGTAGAAACTTCATACATATACATTGTAGCTTCATATAGCTGTTAAATAATTTTAAACTAGTAAATTCATCAGACATTGTTATTCACAATTATAGTTATTAATGGCCCACTGTCACCCAAAATGCATTGCGAATTTAACGCAGTCGAAAATTCCCGAAAGTCAGCCAATCACGAGCGAGCTCGTCATTTGAAAACAAAAACATACGACCACAAAGTTGACTGGGTGACAGTGGGCCTTTAAAGAGAGCTGTGTACGGGCACATGGATAGTAATGAAAATAAAAATATAGGAAAATTCTAATGTTTATTCACTCAAAATGTTACAGACATTTCAAGACTACTGTCTTTTCATCATGGTCTCTCCTCAAACATAATTTTTTGAATGCTTAACATTTCCTTAACGTATATTTGAAGGGCTGAGAATAACCTGAGAATAACTTTTTGGGTGTTATTTTTCATTTTGCTTAAAAATTGTTGATTTCTCGTGTACAGGCTTGTTTTTGTTTCTTAAACATTGCCGAATTGTCGAATTGGCACTAACATTAAGGAATTTGACAAATTTTACCTGCAAAAAAGAAGAGTTCTGGCCCTCTAGTGCTTTGGCTGTATATTTCGACTGTAGTTCCTTCCAAAACTGCTTGAAATGAAGCAACAAGTTCTTTAATTGACGCCATCATAACGCAGATTGGCCGTGAGAATATGTGACCACGATACTCCTGACCAGTGCCAACTGTACCTGAACGAAAATACCGTTATTTACGCACACCTGGCTCGCTTATCTATCATGAGCTCACTACGGTAACACATCATCTGTAGCATGTATAAGTCCGGTGACAGAATTGCAAAAACTGTTACATTTGGCCTAGAAAGTAGTGCTTATTTAATAGACTTTTTGCCAGAAACTCTGTTAAATAAGGCACTAGTTCTGTGTATGATTGTTAATCTATTTCAGTGATTTCACTTGCCAATTTTAATAGTGAACTCTCAGAGCAATTACAGTATTGTGTTTCATGAAGTCGTTTTGTGCTGGTGGTCTTACATGTGGGTTCAGTTGAAGTATCTAAGGAAATAAAATTGTAAAATATCATTTTTTTGCCAGCAAAATGAAAGGCATAGAAGTTTATAATTTCCTTCTCAGAATGCTGGAAAATACATTTCCGAGTCTTATTTTCAAAATTTTCCAGGGGGCATGCGTCCGGATCCCCCTAGAAGCTTGGCCCTCCGGGCCTCGCGTGCCAAGCATCCCCGCCTACTTAACCGTGAGTACCCTCTTATTTCAAAAATTAGTGAAACCCCTGCAACTTGCGCTTTTTTCGAGTGAAACGAACAACTTGAGCGGTTTAAAAGCAGTGAAACAAACAACTTGCGCTTTTTGAAAGTGAAACGAACAACTGGAGCTCTTTAAAGGCAGTGAAACCAACAACTTGTGCTTTTTCCATGTTTTTCCTAACCGTAACCCTGACCAACTTGCGCATTTTTCAATTGAAACGAACAACTTAAGCGGTTTAGCAGTTTAAACCAACAACTTCCGGTTTTATGCAATGCTCTATCTATCTATGCAAATCTATGCAATGTTCTATCCACTGAGCTATCAAGCCAGATGGATAGATGGTCAATTGTGAGTTTCTAATACACCCAATTGATCATCTATATCCGTCTCCTGGTTTCCAAGAATGTAGGATGTTTTGATCTCATTGAATCTCTTTTACTTCAACTGATGTTATAGGCACACTGTCCTGCTGAAATAAAAACATTTTGTTCACCTCATTTCCATGTTATATAACCAAATGCCACCAAAATACAGCTTAATTAGATAAAAAAGATTCTGTAGATTAAAACAAAATCAGTAGTTTGGAGATCAAGTGCAGGGTTGCAATAATGTAAGTGGATCACATTTCTGGTCATCAAGTTCGATTTTGTGACAGACGGTCAGGAAATCAAAATTGCTATAGAGTGTTTTCACTCACGTGGTCGATCTGCAGCTATGCTAGCTAATTTTTTTGAACAAAACAAAGTGTTTGCATTAGAAAAGAGTTCAATCCCCACAGGATTAGCTTGGGACACCAATATGGCTTCCATTTTATTGTTTCGGGACACCAACATGGCCGCCGTGACGTCATGTGAAAACATTCCATTCTTGTGGAATTTTGACACTTTAGCCGTTATTTTGTCTCTGTATTTAATATTTCTTTGGGTTCATCACTTTTGCTTTTTTTATTCCTGTTCCAATATACAGCTGTCATTACTGTAATAAAGCAAACTTAACTCAGTAAGCTCCTGGGCATAATCATGAAAATATGATTATATCAGTTGGAACACTATCCCTTTAACCCTTGAAGCCCTAACATCAAAATTTAAATTCTCATTTCTAGTCCTATATATTTCCTATAGAAGTAGTGGGGAGAAATTGTTTGGATATCAAGGGAACTCATCTTGTGTGATGAGATCATGTCATAAATTCTGATGACCTTTTTCATTGATACAGCATTAATATTACAAGGAGAAATTTGATGCTGATCACTCTTAGGGCTTTATAAATGGTTAACCAGCCATTATTTTAGCAACAGAATGTTAAAAAATGTCAATGTACATGTAGGCTGTAGGCTGTCAAAAGAGATAATATTTTTTATCACTGTACGGTGTTTATGACCCCAGCCCTTCAATAACGGAAGCCTTGTCATTGTCTCGACTGGTTTTAAGTGTGGCATATCGCAAGCTGCATTTTCTCTTTTAGTTTTAGTTTCTGGCTTTTAAAGTGGTGTGTTTTTTTAGTATATGATTTTCTGCTTTTTGTAGTTTGGCACAACATTTTGATTTAAATTTAGTTTTGAAGGACCCTTAGAACTGGAAGGTGGTTTCCGTGAAAAATATTAGTTTTATTATTTTTATTATTGTTATTATTAACTTCAACTTTATCTTCTGTTTCTATGCAATGTAGTATTTAAAGTTGGGAACTTATAGACCAATATCACGCTAGCATGGCACAAAAATATATTTAGTTTATTGGGTAAAAGAGCCCAGCATCAAATTCAGCATATCGATATTAGTAAAATTACAAAGTTTTGTAAAGATTGCTAGCAAACTGACGAAGATATGAAATTTTGAAACTGAGCATTTTTACAAAGAAATGTATGGTGGACGGGCACAGATTGCCCGTCCAGCCTAGTTTTCAAGTTTTCCCATACATTTCTTTGTAAAAATTAGGCCAGAGTACTAAGTTTCAAAAGTTCATATCTTCGTCAGTGTACGAGCAATCTTTACGAAACTTTACACTTTTACTAATATTGATGTGCTGAATTTGATACTGGACTCTTTTCCCCATTAAATGAAATATATTTTCATGCCTTGCTAGCGTGATAATGGTCTATTAAGAATGCATTTTGTACTTATTGTTATTACCTTTGTCCTTAATCCTAACAGCAAGTGGTTCTTCTGGCTTAAGTGGTAGTAGTAGTCGTAGTGTTGTCATTGGCATTGTGGTTGCAGTCATAGTTCTAGTTTTGGTTGGTTGCATTTACTACATGTTTGTGTACAGAAGAAGACTAGCCATGCGACAAGCTGCACAGCAACAAGCAATGACTGCACAAATACATGCACCACCTCCGCAAGCTGTAGTACAACACCCACCCCCTCCCAATCAGCCAGGATATGCACCACCCCCTCCTGCAGGCTATGCACCACCCCCTCCAGCAGGATATGCTCCACCCCCTCCTGCAGGCTACGGTCCACCTCCTCAACCAGGCTATGCCCCGCCACCTTACAGCCAGGCTGTAGCAGCACCGTACCCTCAACAGGGTGAGTACTCTTTGTCATTAGTGAGCTGAAGCAACCATGATGACGGGAACAGCAGTGAGAACATGAGTAACTGAGTTAATGAGAGACAATGCCCCTGCCCATGTGTTTTACATTAATTATGATGAAAATTATAAATTCTCCACTCTGTAAACACTGTAATTCACTTGAAAAGCTTGTTAGCCAACTGCGAGGTCATTACGGTTTTTTGGATCAGAGCTTTTAACTGGTCAAATCAAGAGTGGTTAGTCTGCTACATACAGTAGATGACCTACATGTAAGTATACTGTATGGTTACAATCCTGCAGACAAAAAACCCTGCATTTTTAACTGCCGCAAAAGACATGTTCATCTTCTACAAAGACTTGCGTTAAAATCTATTCCGTATGGAAACCCTCCTTTGTTTTTTAAAAGAGATTTAAATTGGCTTATCAAATAGCAAGTATGTGCAAGTTTGCATGTGTGTGTCTGCTATGTCATACAATCCAGTGTGCTGAATAAGAGTCATTAAAAAGCAATGTCAAATAATCAAATTATAGGTTTTGTAGAGAACGTAGAGACACCACGGTAAATATTTCTTTTTATTTGAACTTGAAAACTGCCCCTATTAATCCAGCTCCAGGGGGCCGTTTCTTGAAAGACCCGGTAATTACCGGGTCCGGAAAGCTGTTTTATTTTCATTGAAGATCGAGGTTTCAAACGTTTTGCAGATAATACGATAAAACTATCAGTTAGCAAAACAAAATGGACTGGTTTGTTGGCTAGGACCCGCGCTTTTATTCTTTAGATTTTGATTTCAATATTTGGCTTCGGGCCCGAAAAGTTACCGGGAGTTTCGAGAAACGGGCCCCAGGACAATTAAGTCACGCGTAATAGACAAATTAAAAATGCATTATCTAAATGAATTTTGTATGTCCTTTATATTTCTAACAGACAAAACTGCACCATACCCACCTGCACCACAAGGGGGAGCACCACCCTACCCCCCTGGTCAGCCAGGAGGAGCACCACCCTACCCCCCTGGTCAATTAGAAGGAGTGGCTCCTTATCCACCAAAGGGTGCACCATCTGGTGGTACTGCACCCTACCCTACTGCGCCACCTGGAGGTTCTGCACCCTACCCCTCAGCACCACCTGGAGGTGCGCCATACCCCTCAGCACCACCTGGAGGTGCGCCATACCCCCCACAGTAGTGGGCTATTAGGTAAGTCCAACTGCTTTGCTTGGCTTTAAAGGGGTGATGTAAGGGCGGTTGTTAAGCTCTGAGGTTGTGGACTGCACAAAAATAGCAAAATAGCCTCCCGGTTATTGGCCTTTTATCATTTTCAAACCTTAACCCATTGACACCTGAGGATTTTTACGTTTTTGAGTGATTTTCTGCATACACACGCCCCATAGGATTTCGTGACTTCATATTTGGAGTTACCATTGAAAGTGCTGCTGTTCTAAGACACTGAAGGCTCGAGTTTACTGGAAACGTCATTGTGACGTTGGCATTTTGCTTCGTTCGTTCTCAATAAAGACTTCAATATCATGGTTCTGCGATTTTTGGTAAGTTCACAGCCATTTTTCATCTTTAGTAGCTGCCTGATGAGCATTGAAGGTAGTTCAGAGTCCACTTTCTCAATGAACCGAGTTAGGTGTTGTACTTCGTGAACGAATTTGGCTCGTTGCTCGTTAAACTGGAAAAATGGCCGCCACGAAACGAAGTAGCCTTGGGACTCGACTCTGGATGAATTTCTTGACCTACCCTGGCATATTTTGGAAGTTGCGACCACTAAGAACACAACCAGCGTGAAATTTCGGCGGTGGTTCGGAATGGCTGTGGACTTAGTATAAATATGAAATGTGTGCGGAAAGAAACGAACGCTGTCAAAAATTGTGGCTATTTCTCAGCATGCAGTGCGGTGTGATGTTGAAAATCGAGGCAAGGTCAGTATGCACTAGAACGAGAGGCTGTAATTCGGCCCGAGCAACGAATACGAGGAAAAAAATTCACTGCTAAGCCAGGACTAGGACTAAATTTTGCTATGAATGTTGACTTTAGGATTTGCCACGATGATTTGAATAAAAAAAAAATAAAGGCAAAAACGCGATTTTGTTGTTTTTCTATGACGTTAAAAACGGTAATTTTTGTTATTGTCCAAATTCAAACGCTGATATTCTGCAAAAATCGCTGACTTTTTTGTGTTTATTGGGTATCTCAATTTGAAAGACTTTCTAGTCAATGCTCACAACTGCTAGTTAAGGCAATGTTCGCACGATTGAGAAAGTAACAATTTTTTAAAGCAGTGGAATCTTGTACGGGCGGTTACGGGCGGTTCAGGTGTCAATGGGTTAAGTTGCTGGTTGTCTTCACCACAGTTGCTGGACTGTGTTGTTGTTGTGACTTTGTTGACTTTTGAACAAAAGTATTAAATATTCATCTTCAATAGTATGTTTGCTCATGCACAAAATGCTCCTACAACACCTGTAGGAAAATGTTAAGCGATTCCTCAAAGAGAGAACTATTAAACCATAATCAGTGTTATCGCCCTGCCATTCACTTGTGTAACGAGAAAGCCCCCCTTTTGAACATCAGATTTTGTAATAAGTGCTTGCCACTCCCCATTTAGTTTTCAGAATTAATGGTTTGTAATGTCACTCAAATGACTTTAATCAAGCCAATGAAGATATGTCTCGGCCAGTTTGTGGGGAAACTTGGTCTTTCAATGTGCAGAAGGAAGCCTGCAAATAATTTTCTTTTCTTAGCAAGTCATTTGTTAGCCCAGTTTTTATTGACCTGACAAGTAATCAGTCTGGTCAGACAATTTTGTTCCATATGGTTTATCTTTATTGAAAAGACCCTGGTGTTCAAAGCTAATTATGGAAAGTTTTCCATGCTTCACAGAGAGAAAAGATTTTCTGTCTGAGTTTAATTCTAGCAGAACTACCCAGTCCATCTGTCAGGCCAGGTTAAGCCTTAACCAGTCAAAATGCTTAATTTACCAGACATTTGTCCAATGACAAGCTGTTAGAGTAGTTTTCAATTGAGTGTCGAAAGTATACGCTTTGTGATTGGCTAAAAAATCTCGCGCCACTTTCTCGACCAATCAGAAGTAAATCAGAAGTAAAACCAAAACCAATCGTGACTTGTTCGCACGCGTTTTCCCGCGCTTGGCGCTGCCGACATGTAATTTCTTCGAGCTCTGATTGGTTCATTGGATTGTTTACGACTGCTGTGATTGGTCAGAGTAATTACTTTGGTTTTGGTTTTACGACACTCAATTGAAAACTGCTCTATGTGCAGTCTTGCAGAAGTACCATTATAGTAGGATATAAATGTTGTTGTAGTTGTAAATAGGTGATAAACAACCTATTATGGTCTGTTAATTTGTAGTTTGAAGAATCGTGATAAAAATTAGAGTTCTCGGCAAATGTAATAACTATGTTGAAACATTAACAATCCCTGCCCCCTCTTTTTTACCCACCCACCCCCACCCACCCACCCACCCACCCACCATCTTGAGGCTTGTACAGTAATTTGGCATTATGCAAAGGACCCTTACAACTGGGTTAATTTGTATTCTCTTCTGTTACAGGCGCCTGATCGTTCAGTCATCTGAGCCAATGCACGAGAGAACTGACTCCAATCAGAACATGATACCCATTAACCACGCAGCGAAATGAGAACTTTTTAAGAATTGAATTTTATCTTCCTTCGAAAACAATCAAAACTCCCGCTTAAACAGAATAATTTAGGCTAATAAAGGAGTTGGTCAAAGAAGACTAATTAACAGGCAACGTATTATTCAGATCTTATTTGTAGCTTGCGTAGAATAAACGAAAAGAATACAGCGAAGTGTCCATTTCGCTGTCAGACAGGTGAAAAGCGTGCAACACGTGGAAATTGACATGGCTTGTTAATTTTTAACAAAAGCATCTATCTATCTATATATATCTTTCTCAAGAAAACCTTTTTGAAAACGGGTGTATATATACTATATATATATATATATATAACAACCGGGAAGGCACATTGTATACATAATTATATAATTGTATATAATACATAATAAATGGCTTTATGGCAACTCCTGAACTTGGTCACCCCGTTCTTTCTTGCGCCCATATTTACGCAGGCTACAGTGTTTATATTTCTTCATCGACCATGTTTATTGTTGTGATGATC
>JAJGOT010000229.1:65000-150000 GCA_022457155.1 Cladopsammia gracilis
AAGGAAAGTGATAAACCGTTAGAGGCGAAAGTCGAACTGTGTGAGTAGAACTGTTAGTGGTATTGGAAACTTTTAAGAAACCTGGTTGAGTAGACAAGTAATAGCGTCCTCCTAAATGAAACAAGTCATGTAGGTTAGAACAGTCAGGTGCAATTTGATGTCGGCGATTGAAATGGAATTTAGTATGTTTATGCCAAGGTAATCCAAGCCATCGTGTATCGTTAACCAATTTTAAAATGTGTCCAGGACAGACAAATGTGGTATCGGTGTAAAAACATTTCTCTAGGAGTGGTCGGTGTAAAATATATTCAGGATGTGGACACCTTAGTATGGCTAACTCATCACGAGTTATGGGGCCATTAAAACAAGTACCAGAAACTTTATATTTTATTGGCATTAAATACTCAATAGTGCAAAAGGTATTATCAGGGACTAATTCTGGAACAGTAAACAAAAAGTTAATTCCCATAGAATCTGACATTTGATATCAATAGTCAATCAGTGGTTGTAATAACAGTGGAAAACCAGTATCTAGTGCATTTGCGGTGTGTTGTAAGGAAGTGATAGACTTCAGTCGATGTTGGATGTTGGTTGCTAGGAAGGAAGGAAGGTCAGCAAACCCTACCATTTGTTTATTGTGTATTTTATGTGCCTGGTGTAATATATCATTTATTTCAGTGTGACGAAGCAGTGTGGTAAAGGTCCTAGCGACTTCCAAAGAAAACTTTGACAAAAATTCCATGAAATTATAAAAATGACAGTTTTCATGATAAGAAAAAGCTTGTTATTTAATCTGCCAGTCCTGAAGAGTAGAATCAATTTCTCGAAGAGAAGATTGGAGGTTATTAACCTTGGTGACCAATTTGTCTGAAATTTTGGATAAGTAGACAGTTTTGCCATTCACTGTTTTAATCATGTGTTCCATATGACCCATGGAAGTGAGAAATTTGGCGAATAACTGAATCAGTCCAAAAATATCGTTCCCAGTGTCACAAGAGCCTCCGAAGGTAGTGTATAAGAATTTTGGCAAACCTACATGTAGAACTCCTGCCGAACATGCCCATGGTTGGGATCGTCTGCGTCTGGAATGTTTTGAAACATTTTGGAGCCATTGGCGCTCTCGTGGGGTAAAACCGTGACAGTTCTTTAGGGCCCATGATTTACAAACTTGAAGTGATTTTTGGTAAAAATATGGACAAGCCATAGTGGATGTTAAACCGGTAGAATATTGATAGTAGCGCCGGAGGTAGGAATCACATTCAATTAACGAAGTAAAACCATGCTAGGATAAAAGTCGCTGCATAGCTTTTTAAACGGTGCGTAGCTGCTCAAGCAACTGACTCAAAAAGTGTGATTTTTCCACATCGCAGGTATTATTGATTGTAAAATCCTGTCCTATTTTAGGCGTGCGCAGATCAACAAATAGATTAAGCAGAGTGGTGTCGCGATAAAATACTATTGCTTCGGGGTTTCGAGCGATCATGAGTGACTCAGGATAGTAAGTCACTCTTTTCCCGTTTAAATCATAATCATAGGTTTCATGATCTTCCTGTGCATGCACAATGACCAAGGGGGTTAAAAACAAAAGAATGCTACTTAAGGTTATTATGGAATTGGGCCAGCAGACCTTGGTCCAGGATGTTTTCTTCTGGTTCCCAAGTGCTCTCGGAGGTGGGGTAGTTTGTCCACTTGACCAAGTACTGTAATTTGCCATTGCGCTTGCGAGATTTAAGTATCTTCTCAGCACTATAGACATCTGGGTCAGTGATAGGATCTGAAGAATCAATAGGAGCACCATTAGTGAGTGCGCTGACGTCATGATTGGTGTCAGTAGTCGTAGGGGGATTAACAGCAGAATCTTCTGGTTCAAAACTGTCAGCCGGAAGATCTGATGCTTGGAGAGTGAGAGCATCAGGATCATTGTCTACGGGTGGTAAAATTGGACGGTCAGCAGGGTCGTAGAAAGGTTTCATTCTATTTGCATGAACGTTTGTTGCTACCAGTCGATTATCGCAGGTACGCAGCTGATAATGTACTGGTGATAGCTTGCGGCAAACGCGAAAGGGGCCATGCCAGCGAAACCTCAATTTCTTGGCAAGGCCGCGCTTGACTTTGGGGGTGAACACCCAAACGCGCTGACCAATTTCAAATGGCGCGTCGGTGGCTTTCTTGTCATATTGCAGTTTCATTAGTTGTTGGGCCATGGCGATATTTGAGCGCGCTAAGGCTTGCGCAGTTTCCAGCTGTTGCACGATTCGTGACCGGTGTTCCTCCACGGAGGCAGATAGTGTAGTAGGAGGCAGCAAACTTACATCTGGGGGAAGCCTTGGCTCACGCCCATATAGGAGGTAGAAGGGGCTGTCACCAGTAGACACACAGGGCGAGACGCGGTAGGCAAACAGAATAGACTGAATGTACTGATCCCAATCAGTCTGATCCGAGTTGACATACATCGAGATAGACTCTGCCAGGGTGTTGTTAAATCTTTCCACCAAGCCATCTGTCTGAGGATGGTAGGCTGTGGTGTTGAGCTTCTTTGTGTTAAGTAAGCGACAGACTTCCGTAACTAAAGAGGACAAAACGTTACTGCCACGATCGGACAGGAGGGTGGGAGGTGCACCATGTCGCATAAAAATTTCGTCAACCAGAAGGCGAGCGACACCATTTCGTTAAGTATTCAGAAAAGACAACTACATACCGATTTCCTCGTGTTGACTGCGGGAATGGACCAATTATATCACAAGCAATGCGATCAAAAGCATCTTGTACTGGAATAGGCAACAGTGGAGCCTTGTGACAATTTCGTGGACGCTTTTGCATTGCGCAATCACAGCAACTTCTACACCAGTGTTGAATGTCGCTGAACATATTACGCCAGTAATAACGAGTGCGCAGTTTCTCATAGGTCTTAACTGTACCAAAGTGGCTTGCCATGGGATCATCATGGCCCCAGGTAAGGATTTCATACCTCAGAGCAGTTGGTATTACAAGTTGCTGGTGGGTGGTGAAGCGTCGTGGTCCTCTAGGCGTCCATAAGTGAAATAGGAGGCCATCCTCACTAAGGAAGTAATCATCGATGGTGAGCAAAAGAGAGCGTGCAATGCCATCGCTGTCAGGTAATTTGGAAGTCTCTAGGTAGTCGATAAGATCAGCAAGGTCAGGATCACGTCTTTGCAACTCACGAACTCGTGGAATCTGAACACCGGGAACATCATAGGCTGAAATTGATGGGGGCGTCAGATTGTATGATCGACGTGATAGCGCATCTGCATTTGCGTGAAGGGTTCCCGGTCGATGGTGAATTTCGAAGTCGTGATTCTGGACTAAAAGAGACCATCGAGCAAGACGACCAGAAGGGTCAGAAATGTTCATTAACCATTTAAGGGAATGATGAGCAGTGTGTAAAACGAAATGTCTGCCATATAGATAAGGTTCAAACTTCTTAATACCAAAAATAACTGCTAAAGCTTCTCGTTCGGTGGTACTATAATTACGCTCAGCAGAATTCAGATCACGGCCAGCATAAGCAATAGCAACTTCCTTACCATCTTGAATTTGACCTAAGGTAGCACCAATTCCTTCATTTGAAGCATCAGTGTACAAATGGAAAGGTTCCTTAAAATCTGGAAAGGCTAGGATCGGAGCACTGATTAAGGCTCCTTTGAGGTCTTTGAATGCCTGTTCACAAGCCTCTGTCCATGCAAATTTATGATCTTTTCGTAAAAGTTGATGCAAGGGTGCTGCAATCTTAGAAAAATCTTTCACAAAACGACGATAGTAATTAGCCAAACCGAGAAATGATCGAATTGTTTTGACATCATGTGGTCGAGGAAAATCCCTCACTGCTGAGATTTTGTCATCGTCGGGAGCTATGCCCTCAGGGGAGACCACATGGCCCAAGTATTGGACTTTTTTACAACCGAAATGACACTTAGAAGGTTTAAGTTTAAGGTTAGCATGTCTTAAGCGATCAAAAACTTGCCGAAGGTGGCATAAATGCTCATTGAAAGTTTAAGAGTAAACTAGAATATCATCAAGGTAAATCAAACATATTTTGTAGGTTAAGTTGCGCAAGACACATTCCATTAATCGCTGATAGGTGCCTGGTGCATTTGTCAAGCCAAAGGGAAGCACTAGGAATTCATAGAGACCACCATAGGTGACAAAGGCAGTATGTTCCCGAGAGGCAGGCTCCATCTCTACTTGCCAATAACCACTCATGAGGTCCATAGAAGAAAAGTACTTTGTGCCATTGAGAGCATCTAAAGCGTCATCAATTCGTGGCAGGAGGTATGAATCCTTGCGGGTCACAGAATTGAGGGGACGATAATCGACAACAAAACGATCAGATCCATCCTTTTTCTTGACTAGGATTATGGGAGCTGCCCAGGGGCTAACACTGGGTTGAATAATACCCCTATTCAGCATATCTTGAACATGGGTTTCGATAAGGCCATGCTGAGTGTCTGAAACACGATAAGGGCGTTGTCTGATTGGTGGGTGGTCACCAGTGTCAATGCAGTGTTTCACTAGGCCGGTGCGACCAAGTTCTTCGGGTGATAAGGCGAATATATCGCGGTATTCAGTGAGTAGAGATTGGAGTTGGGCTTGTTGGTTAGCATCTAGATTAGTGGATGACAAATCTATTGGAATAGATTGAGCGTTTTGGGAAGGGGGGGGACTGGGTTGGCGATGTTTCATCTGTGATAATTACTGACATAGTGCCAGCTGAAGGAGTGTAAGTACCCATAGTTGTGCAATGATAGATGGTAATAGGCTTGTTAGTTGGATTGAGAACGCGAAATGGAAATGTTTTATCTTCAGAAAGACTAACAAGTTGAGAAGCGCCACAGGTGTGGTAACGTTCGGCCAGTTTTGAACTGGGTTCAAGAAGACCGGTGCTGCCTATTGGTAAAGTGGTCTTGGGATAGACAGGTATTACTGTTTCAGACAAAGGTGGCAAAATAAATGTAGCGTGAGAATGGACAGTTACTGGGTCACATGGCACAGGAACAGTAGACTCTGCAAGTCGAGAAAAGTGACATAATGGGATGGGATGGTTACCAGAGAGTGTCAAGGTGTGAGCTTGCATATTGATTATAGAGCCATAATGCATGAGAAAATCATGTCCAAGGACAACAGGGTAAGATTGTTAATGACGAGTATCGCAAATGTGTATGGTACATTGCCGAGCGTCAATGTCAAGGTGACCTGTCCCAAGATTGGGAATTCTTCTCCACTGACAGTACGTACAGAAGATAAGTGGGAAGGTTGCAAGGTAGGGGGTGATGTTAGAGTGGAAAAGAAAGTAGCACTTACTGCGGTAACAAAGGCACCAGTGTCCACCAACATGTGTGAAGTCTGATCCAGAATAGAACCAATGACATACAGACTATCCGGAGGAAGATCCATTTGGGAATCCATAGCATTGATGACTGGACTAGTTGAAGGAGGCGTCTGTGGCGGCGTGTACCAAGCTGAAGGTATACTGGTATCGTCGTCCATAAGAGTGACTTCATGCAGCTGTTGACAGGTGAGGTCATCAGGCATGGTATAGGGTATATCATCATCTAGGGTGTATGCATCAGAAGCAGGGAGATCTGAAACAGCTGGTAAAGACTCTTGAAAAGGAAGTAATGTTTCAGTTTCCAATGAGCGCTCAGTGGAGTTGGAATCCGAAACTACACATGTAGTGCTAGTAGCTACGATCTGTGAACCCATAATTAGGTTAGGATGTAATGTATGTGTAACTTGATCAGGGTTAAACATAGATATATCCTGGGTGCAGTGATGTTGTGGGTCCGTGGTAGCAATAGTTTCCAATTCAAAAGAATTTCCATCGTCATTCAAATCAGGTTGTCCATGTCCATCAGTGTGGACAAGAGTGTTTACATTAGGAGAATTACATTGTTCATCAGGACTAACCGGTTTGTCTGTTTGAACAGTATCTGTCATATTGGGAGAAACTACATTCCCATTATAATTTATTTGCGCTGTCAAATGGGCAACGTCTGCTATGGTAGGAGAAGTTGCATTTTCATCCAAATTAATTAATACTCCTGTAGGGGTATTGTTGTCCATGCTAAGAGAAGTTTCGCTGCCATCAAAATTATTGTGTGCACCTATTTCGGCATCGTCCATGTTTGCAGAATTTGAATATACTTCTGGTATGTCGTCAGAAAGATTTGGTTGTATGATATCAGCTTTGTCATCCATGGGAAAATTTGTATTATCAACTTCTACAATGACGTCATCATTTTCAAAATCTCTGGGTAACGGAACAGTGGCCAATTGTTCATTCAGAGAAAAATATGTACAGTGCAAATAATCGAAATATGGTCCTTGGTCAGCTGTATTATCAGTTACAGGATACGCAACTCCCGGGTTAGTTACGGTATCTATGACAGACAGATCTGAACCAGCGACTGCTATGTTAGTATTAGTGGTAGCTACATTAGTAGATGTATTGTCAACTTCAGTGTTCACACTAGTTTCATATGTACAAAAACGCGGCGAGGCATGAGCGGCTCTTGCAAGAGGGAAACGAGCTCCTGCAAGAGCCTTTACCCGTTTAACTGAGAGGGGTTTTGGCGGTTGCCAGGGGGTCTAGAATAACCTGGTTGATTGGGCCCATTGGGATTATTAGAAGGTAGTCGTGGGTCACGTTCGCGTTTTCTTCATGCCCTCCAAGTGTGACCGATGCGATTATAATAAGTGCAAATGGGGTCCCCTTCTGTGCTCCTAAAGCTGCGGCCAAAAGAGCGAAAATCAGGCTGACGTGGGTTCTGATAGCGGTGGAGGTCGTTCGCTAAACGTGTAACCTGCGGTTGCAACTGTTCTACTTGTCGGTCTGTTTGGCCCTGCCAATTGCGGGACTGAAATGGACGCGATTGCCCCGAGGATTGGTCATATGCCGCCATGGCAGAATTTTGTTGTTGTTTTTGAAGTTGTTTCACTTGCCGAGATAAGTCGTCAATCTTTTGGTCCGTTACGGAAGGTCCCGGAACAGGTGCAGAGGCAGCAACAACTTTAGCATCTGGTGTGGGCTGGGCCAGAAATTTATTAAATATAGCTTGCATTTGCGTTAGAACTGTCTGGGTACTAGGTAAAATTAATATTGTTAAAACGTTAGGTCTTTCAAAACTCGTCTTCAATGCATCTGTTCTGCCTGTCCCAAATACTTTTTGTGAAGCAGTAAACAATATAACATTCAATTTTATTTGGGACAACAAGAAACCAAAGATTAAAAGAACTACAATTATCGGTGAAAAAGAAAATGGTGGTTTAAACATGATTGACTTTACGTTAATGAATAAAGCACTAAAATGCGCCTGGGTGAAACGTTTCAAATCAACGGGAAAAGCAGCATGGAGAATTATTCCTGATGCGGCCACTTCTCAAAAGGGAGGTTTCGATTTTCTACTGTCGTGTAAGTGCACTAGCAAAGATGTTAATATCAGAGATTTACCGCCTTTCTACGAAAAGATCTTACAATATTGGTATGAACTAAGAGAAGCTGAAAACACGTTTCAAGATAATGCTTTAAAAACCGTAATTTGGAATAACCGCGATCTTAAAGTTAACAACAAGACTGTCTTCTGGCGTGCCTGGTTTGACAAAAACATTATTTGCTTAGACAGCCTGCTTGACGAAAATCTAAACTTTTTAACGCATGAAACATTTCTCGCAACGTATCAAATACAAACTAAAAAGGCTAAAAAATCGATCAAGAAACTAAAAACTCAGCGAAATACTTCAAACCAAGTGTTTTTAGATGTCAAAAACTTCACAACCAAAGCCGTATACCAAAAACTTGTTAAACACACGTTCAAAGATCCCACGTCAAAGCAACGTATTTTAGATTATGGAATTGAATCAGAACAAACGACTGACTATTACAAACTTGCTTTCACTATTACAAAGGAAACTAAACTAGTAATGTTTCAATATAAGATCCTGCATAATATAGTTTTTACAAAAAGTAAGTTGTTCAAAACAAAGCTAGCAGACAATAGCTTATGTTACTTATGCAAATCAGGAACCCAAGACCTTAAACACATGTTATTTCTCTGCCCTATTGTTGCTCAATTCTGGGACTCCTTTAGTGAGTTATACAAAGAGTATATGCCCTTAGCAATAGAGCTTTCTATTGTCAAAATCATGTTTGGAATTCTTAAAAGAGACAAGTTTGGTAGACTTATCAATCATTTAATTCTTATCGCGAAATATTATATTTATTGCTGTAGTGTTAAAGAGGAGCCATTATCTATATCAACGTTCCAAGCCATAGTTGTAAGTAAAGCTGAAATTGAAAAACGAATTGCAACTAGGTCTAACTCTCTGACAACTTTTTATCATAAATGGAAGCCCTTAATAGAAGCAAAGATCATACAAAAGTAAAGATTGCTCTGTAAGCGAACATTTTTCTCTTGACCCCGTACTTGTTCTTTATCCTTCTTTGTTTGCTGTGTATCTGTGTTTTTAGAACTATAATATGTAATAAATAAGTATATCCAAATAGCTTGTTTTAAGTTGTAACCTTGTATTGTTAGTTTTTTTGTAACTTTTTTGTTTATTTATGTATTTTATAAATTGTAAAGAGTTGTTAACACTAATAAAGTGCCAAAATAAAAAAAAAAAAAAAAAAAAAGAAACGCTTTGTCGTTGATTGACGATATCTTTCATTCGGGCTAAGGACTCTGCATCTTGAAAAGTTTTTGGCCTACCAAGTGAGACATATGCCTGGATATCGCTTTGTAATCCTTCGACAAAATAGCGCATGGACTCAGCATCAGACAATTTTAATCTTTTGCAAAGGCGCGTGATGTCAGCAATGTAATCATCAATCGATTCGCCTTTAGTGTGCTTACGCGCACTTAATTTTTGGCTTAGAATCCAGTCCTGAGGACCTGAAGCAAAACGCTCCTTAAACGCTGCAGTTAGCGCAGTCATATCCGCGATGATATCATCAGATAGAGAAAGAAACCATGCTTGTGCAATACCACTTAGATATAGCGGGAAAGCGTTGAGTTGAAGTTCAGGTGTCCAATTATTAATAGTGGCGATTCTACGAAAGGAGTCCAGCCATGCTAAAGCATCGGCAACAGGGTTACCGTCAAAAACATTCGGTTTTAAACCTTGCAATCCATGTGAGTTAGATTTCTTATCTATTGCTGTTTGTAAGTAATCCAATTGCTGTCCCTTTTTTGTGGATTCTTTTTCCAGATCGCCACGCAAGGTGGTGATCAAGTCTGTGAAAAGATCTTGGAACTCTTTCTTTTGTGTTTCATTCATTGCGCCTAAATTTTGGGGTGGGCAAACACAAATGTCCTTTGCTAAACTGTCCGTTTGTGTTTGTGCAGTGTGTGTGTTGCGTATTTGAGAACATGTGACAATATGCGACTTAGAGGGTACGGGTTTAGGGGGCATATATTACACCAACACTACTCCTATGCGCGATACGGTAGCTTTCCCAAAAAGGTGAGCAAGTAATTAACAATTGGGCGCAACTTCGATAAATACATGAGAAACCTTAAAAAAATAGGTATACTTAAAGGTATATACACATTGTTCATTTTTAGGTCCACTGGTCTTACTTGTGATCCTGTGTTCTTCAGTAAGGATTCCTTTTCTGTCGGTCTGCAGTTTGCGCTCCTCTTCTTTCGTCAGGCGGTGGTCTTCAGCCGGTTGTCAGGCGGCTCGAGCAGGTGGTCTTCAACGCACAAGCGTCAAGCGTCTTCTTCAAGCTCAAAGCTTGTAAAAGGTCAGTTCACACGCTTATGAAAGCGTAAGGTGGCCGTTTTCTGGCCCGCAGCCGAGAAAAGAAGAAAATAACAGGTAACCCGCTCTCGGCTCGGCGGAGGGTATTGGAATCGTGACGACGCCTTGTGGGGTGTCAACGGACGCGGCTCTTGGCTCAGCGAGAGATGTTGGATGACGACGCCCTGCGAGGCGTTAACTGACGGGTCAGAAGCCCGGGTTAACTTCACCAACTTGTTGGAAGGGCGTTAGGGGGACTAGCGGCCTTTTTCCAACACTCGATAGATGCGACTTGATCAATCAGACCTTCTTCAATCAACTCAACTCTTTTAATCCAGAACTCGCTCTTACAGGTCTTTACAGTTCAGCTTATACTCACAAATCTGATCAGAAAGTTCGTCTCGTAGCTTTTATCTGGGCTGAGAATGAGCTATCAATCAAAGTCACTATCATGTCAAACCGTAAGGCAGGTCAACGTAAGCCTTCACATGATTGGCTAAGACAAATCATTAACATATATTCCTTCGAGTTGTTTATCAGTGTCAAAGTTAACTTTTCATCCAATTTTCACTACCATTTCCGAAATGCCCAGCCAAAATAAAACTACGAAAGAAATATAAAAATTACAAGGTACATTCTTATTGATTAACATTTAGGAGTTATAGTAAGTTCACAAATAAAAGTTGTTGTTTACAATTCCTGCACAATCGTTGATTACTAGCACAGGGTCACTTAATCACAGCTTCGTGGGTCGGACTTTGAGTACCGCCCTTTCCATATCATTAAAGGTTAGAAGTAAACAAGTACGTCCATACTACACGGAATGTCCCTGAAGGATCTTTGGTACACAATAGATCCTTTATTTCTTAATACTACCCTTTTATCGTACATTGCGTGTCGTGCGATCAGGGTCCAAAAAGTAATTAAACAGTCTCGATTAATGACCGAAGAAATCACCTAAATCGTTGTAGTTTTACAGAAAAATGAAACAGAGAAATAAGAATAAGTTACTCTAACTAGAATTACTATTTCCAGATAGCGCGCTAAGAAAAACTTGACCCGAGCTTTATTTAATTAACTTGATAAGACCCTTATCGCTATCAGTGCACAAAGCCCATTAATACGTAAGCAATTACGTAATGGTAATTGCTTCTACTAACAGAAAGCTCCTAGTCACGAAATATGGATAAGCTAAAGTTTCTATGAAACATAAACTGGTATGTTCTCGAAAAAGGTATGAAGGCTTCACGCTAATCGAAATGAGTAAGAAAGACATTTTCCAGTAAGGACATCGCGAAATGTCAACCAGAAGTAGGGGTCAAATCATAACCCAATTGATCTTAAGGTGAATAACATTATTGCAAAACAAAAGACCCGATTAAGATCGTTTATTCAGTTAATTAATTTGTTTTGAAGTACTGAGTGATAATTATCGCAAAGCTCTTGCCCTGTACCAAAATCATACCAGAGAAACATCAGTTTTATCACTACGAAGAATCACTTTCAAGAGTTCAAGTTAAGAGCGAGTTAACAACATTTTTAAGTGCTTCAAGATTATATAATTCTTATTGCATATATTTTTAACACCAAAAACAAGTCTCCCTTAATTTTAAAACATAACTATGATTAAACATATGTGACGTTTCATTGCTTGCATTTTTATTGTTTTACAAAGGTCCGGTATTAATTTTGTACAGAGGAAGAATGTTACTATGCTTCGATGTAAGCATTTTTTAAGTAATCTCGGCTATGAGAAAATAAGCCGGAAAAACTTATTTTTATAGATCGTGAATACGATAAGCGCCATGAACGAGATTAATCACTACGACTCCGACTTCGTCGCCAGTGAAAACCAGCCTTGAGCGCTTCCGATCTAGTGAAAATCGACAATCGGAGTCGTAGGAGCGTTTCCGATCTAGTGAAAATCGACAATCGGAGTCGTAAAAGCGTTTCCGATCTAGTGAAAATCGACAATCGGAGTCGTAAGCGGAGTCATAAGCTCGACGGAGTCGGAGTCGGAAGAATCACAACGGTTCCATTTTCTTCCGATTCCGCTTATGACTTCGCAATTCTTCCGGTTTGATTTTCACTAGATCGTAACGCTCTGCGCTTCTGATTACGACTCCGACCCCTTAGTGAAAACCAGCTTTGCTGTTTTAATTTCCCAGTGTTTTAACTAAAAAGTCAATCAGTTGTCTTCTCAGTTTCGTTTCGGATTTCGTTCACACATTGCATATTTATGTTACGCTATATTTAAGATGTTTTGGTCCTTTTTCACTCTTCAATTCTTTGACTTCAAACCAGTATGGAAAATTAAAACCGTTCTGTGGACTTAGCCTTGCGTTGTTTCGTATTCACAAGATGGCTCTTACATGTAATAGATCGAGCCCTTTGATTTTGGTTGAAAAAAAAGATGAGTCTTTTGGGGGCGATGAACGTACCCAGTTCTCCTCTGGTGTCCCAGATGGCGACAGCTGGTCACTAGCATTCCCAGAAACCTGCGCGCTCATCTTGGGGCGCGATTTCCGCATAGATGGTGTTTTGGTAGAATTAAATTTCATCGGAAGAAACGAATCCAGGACTACTGGCAAGATTAAGGCTAAGTCATTAACAGCTTTTTGCCTGTGGTGAGTATACTAATGTATTGTAGCTTGATTGAGAGTTTTACATTGCTGCGATGATGAGTTGCAGCGAGATGAGTAGTTACGGTACCTGACCGTACAGCTTCGTATACAGCAGCATTTTTTTAAACCTAGCTGTTGTTTCTTCATTAAATAATATTCTTTTAGCGTAGCTGCTAAAACCCTTTAAAGAAATTGCTTTATGGACGCCTCACCGTCAAACTAACACAAGGTTGCCGAGTGTACATGTAAATTAAACCTTTTTGTGCATCTACGGTTTTGAAATCCTGACCTGAATTAAAGGCGTTAGTAAGCTTAAACTATGGCTCGACCAGGTGTTTTCAGCTAAGTAAGTAAACTGGACTAAACAGCCATGATTTCTATGCTTGTTTGTGTTTCTACGTCTTATTTGACTTAGCGTCATGTTACAGTATTGTACATGTTAAAAACACAACAGCTTCGAATTAATGTGATCGATCAGCAAGTAAGCTTATAAAGAAGCTTAAGCTTAATTGTAGTAACTTACATGTAAGTTGACCTTAAAAAGCTGCTTTCATGTGTATTATTTTTTAGTTTTCAGTCTTTATAGAGGTATTGGTACAATGTACATGAGATAGTTGTTAATCATTTAACTTGCTGTAAAATTAATGGCCTTGCCTGAACAAAGTGTATTTTTCACCTGTAGATCTATTTAAAATTTATTTATTTTATCTTACAGATATAAGCTTAAGAATATTTTGCATAAAACTGCGATGTTTCTTCAACTTTTAACAGGTACAGTATTAGTGAAATTTATGATCCTTGCAGTGCGCTCTCAACTTAAGCAGTTGAAAAAGCAACCTGAAAAAAAATTAAGGCTTCAGGCTTGAATATAAAATTATGAGTTTCATATATTCAAATTAATGGATACAGAATAAAGTAATTGTTGAAAATAATTTCTACTATCAAATGCCACCTGCACTTAAAAATTAAATACAGTGTATATATACATGTAGTTATGGTATCATGGCTCATATTTGACACATCACATTGTCTGTGGAATGCACAAAATATGCTGTGTCACTAAACCCATGGCAACTATAAATAAACTATAAATGAAGTTTAGTTTTGCAATTGGAATTCTGATAATATTTATTAGAGTATTCAAAACATGTATTTGATAGAACCATCTTAGTGAACTACATGTAGTCCATAGTCCTTTTCCATGGCTGCAAGGGTGTCATGGATGTCTTTATGCAAATTCCAAGTTGCTTGGCTCATTGACTCATTTATTCATTTTCTTTGTTTGTTTGTATTCAAACATGACTACAGCCATGGTTCCGCTTGAAATTACAGTGGACCTGCCATCTCAAAATTAATACTAATCACATGTATACATCCCTGACCATCAAACCTCGCCAATAAGCTCAAATGTTACATACACACAAAAAAACTTTTCTTAGGGCTGGATTGTTGTTTTGAAAATGATTTCAAAGCATATTGTTTGAAATAATTAGGATTATTTCATCATTTTGGTTCATTTTTGTTTTTCATGCTTTAGTCTTGTATATCTCGTTATGTCATTTAACAAGAATTATGACAATTTACAGGCGAGAAGGTTTGCTCTGAAGCAAAATGTTTTGCTGGCACTGTTAGCCAGGCTGGCCCGCTGAACGTAAGGACAAACAGACATGGAAAAAATCTCAGTCTAAGTAGCTGATACCGAGATCTTGACTAACTGGCTGGCCCGGTTTTCATGTAATGTTTTTTATTGTGTGCGTGTGTGTGTATTCAACTCACTTACATGTACTTGCTGGATCCTGGCTAACCTTGCTAGCCTGGGCTGATGTAACCAGCCTCTAGTTTACATGTACATGCATTTATGACACAAATCAAGTTTTGAAGCCTGAATTAAGTTTGGGTCGTGAGTGAAATTTAAGTCAAGCTGAAAAAGTGCTCTTTTTGTTACATGTATTTTCAGTTTCAAATCCTAGTAAATGTTTTGCTCATACGTAAATTTGTTCAATTGATGTAATTTTTGAATAAATATGTTTTGATTAGTAAATTACCATGTATGCAATTTGGTAAATTTGAAGCCAATTGATTGTGTGAAATTGCACCATCACATACAGCGTATCAGAAGCCCTGTCTCAAAGTACATGATTGTATACATGTATAATTTTTTTGTCAGGTGTCATTCTCGGATAGAAATGTTATCTTTGATTTGTTCTCACTGGTACATTTGTAGCACAATCAGTTTAATTATTTTTGCATTGTTTTGACAGGGATATCCTTGTTGGAAATTGTTCTTGGAGGTAAGGAAGTTACATTACAAGTGAATCTCTTGTATTGTGCATGCAGTCTTTAATTGAGAGAGCAGTTGCTTTGGTTGTTAATTGCATTGCTATGATTTTTGATTGCCTTAAAAAACTCTTAATATTGTACTTGTACCTCTTTCTCAACCAATTAGCAGTAAAACCAAATTAAAACCAATTATCACTTTCTTGCATGCCTTTTCCCATGCTTCAAGTTCAGGGGTCGAAATGTTGCCTGTCTACCTTTTGATTTCAAGTAATTTACGGAAGTGACAGGTAAAAAATACATGTACATGCATGTACACTATATAGAAGCCTGTTGTTGGTGATGACAGGCAAGGAAATCCTAAATATTTCAGGATTATTTTGTTGATATGAACAATATTTCATCCGTTTTCCACCCGCACTCGTGCAGTTTCGGAAGCCATTATCATGATCGTGGCTCTCGCATGGTAGTTACCAGTCTCTACTCAATAAAAGTGGGGTGATGCAATCTTTGCAGTTCTCATGACAAAAATACATGTAGCAGATGCCATTTGACTGGCTTTTCTTCGCTGATCAAGCATGAAATGAATTCTTTCAGTTCACGATATATGATATGGATCATTTTCTAAAGTGTAAACAATGTGTCTAAGAAGTTGAAGCCGGGGAAACATATGGAAGGTAATAGTTCAATGAAAAAAGATGGAAAGATGGGTACCCAATGGTTGTTGGTGGAGGATGGAAAGATGTTCTGTTCTTACTTCAAGGAGTTTGATATTTAAAACAAGCAGAAACAAATTCATTTCAGGCTGTGAATCGATACATGTACATATAGAAAATGTCCGCTCACAACGGAAACAAGCAATGCTTAGATAATTATGGTAATGCATGAATGATGCACAAAAGAAAACAATTAAAATTAAACTGGTTTGAAAATTTTTAAACCACAACATATGCAATTATGTGCATGTTTTGCTAATCTTAAAAACATACATAATTTGACACCTTCGTGCTAGCCTATGAAAAACCAAAATTATTATTAGATGCTCCATAAGTTGTGGGCCACTTTACTTATGAAGACTTGCATGCTGTACATGTAACCTTTTTTTGTAGCCTTATTTATTACAGTCATGTAATTACATGAATCTATATTTTTTTGTCAGCTGGTTGTGACAAGGATTTTACAAGTTCTTTCGGGACAGTAACATCACCAGAGTATTCTAGTAGATCAACTTATGCCAATAACCAGTTTTGCCAATACGACATCACAGTTGGTGCTGGTAATGCAATTAAACTGACATGGTCAACATTTGACATCAAGGGTAAAATGCCCTACTGCACAGATGATTATGTGGAGATTTTCATTGGATGTGGTAGACATTCCATTGGAAAATATTGCTCTGACAACAGTCACACACCGCATGATATTTACTCACCAGACAACTGCTTGCGTATCAAATTTAGAAGTGACAGCTCTGGCAGTGGACTGGGATTCTCAGCCTCATATTCCAGGATTTCTTTATCTTTTAGTAAGTACAGTGTCCAGTAGTATGATTGATTGTTATTAAAGTTACGTATCTAAATACAGTTACGTGTATGTTAAACCCCTGACAAATTGATTGAATGATCAAGGAATTGAAACATGAATTTACTGTGACCATGTAATTTAAATGACAAGTTCTATTTGGTAGGAACTTCATCAATATCAAGATTCTTAGTGCTGATGTGATATATTTTAATCCTAGAAGTTTAAAACTTCAAACAGTGCATGTACATTGTAAATGCAAATTTCCATTCAAACATTCCGTCAGTACAGTACATGTAAGTCACTTGCCTCTTTGAGCCTCAAAGAAGGAAACACAAAAAAAATCAACTAAGCTGCATGTACATGTACATTTATTTGGTGAGTAATCAGTAGAACATTTCTTCTGATTCTTGTACAGGTGACAGATGTCACTGTCAGTGAGGTTTGTTTTGGTTTGGTTTGGTTTTACTTCATAGGCCTCATTGTGGTTTATTTTGGTCTGTTTTTGGCTGGGCAATTAGTGTCCAATTTAGTCAGTCTGGTTGGAGCAAAATATTTTAGCACAGGCATCTATACCCCAACATTAAATGTTTATTGAAATACATGTACTGTATCTACATGTATACAGGGCATCTGATAGGATGCGGAAAAAAATGAAAAAATAATTATGCGGAAAATTGAGGGCATATTATGCAGGAAAATGCGTCGATTATACGGAAAACAAGCTGGATTATGCAGAAATTTGAACAATTTATAAAAGTGATAATTTGGCCTTTCCAATTTGCATCGAACACGTAATGCACAAATGTAAATGGTAAAATTTAGCCTCAAATTGTCAAAATACCTGTGTTTAACAACGTAAGTCACAAGTGGAGGTTGGGTGCCCAAAACCCTACCCCCCCACCCCCCGGACTACACATAAACCCCAGCCCGGGGGAGTAGACCACCCCAGTGGCCATCCCTACCCGCACCCCAGCCATGAGCCCCCCACGGCAACACCCCTGAGCACCCGTCACACTGAATAAGTCAGTGGAGGAAACAAAATAAAAGAAAAACGAGGGAGGGAGGGGACGCAAAAGACACACGAGAAACAGCACACGCCGAACGCTCGAAGGCATACACAAGCTTCACACATGGGAATGCGCGCGCATACAGCCGCCGTAACCCGCTGACCGCCTGGCCACAAAGCAAGCCAACAAGCACATAGGAACAACAAACATGGCTAGCCACGATGGGAATCCTACCCGAACGCTATAACAATGCTGGGAACGCTAAGGGAGCACGGGGAACGCCAACAAATGCTGCGCCACTGCCAATCACGCCAAGAACGCTGCACAGCCCCTAAAAAACGCCGGAGCCACTCAACAGAGTGGTAACGCCACAAATAAACGCCAGAACGCCATGGCTGCGCTTGCTCCTCGTTGTTAACTAAATTAAATACATTTAACCTCATTAAAACAGTGCTTGCTATCTCTGTCAGACATTTTGAAGCTTTTAGCAATGAAGGAACACCGAAAATGAACAAAAGAAGCCAAAAAAAGTCTGTAAACAAGCGGCCATCTTGGTTAGCCTTAGTAACCAGGCTAACCACAAAACTAGTATCCAGGCTCATCGCCAACAGACACGTGGAACGCCTGGAGGTTAAAAAAAAAAATCGGGAAGATATTCCAAATTTTCGGGACAACTTTCAGTTCCACACAGTGTTGCTCAAACAGCGTTTGTTAGAGTTGTCACCCCCCGTATCTCTCCAAGTCTAAAACTTCTGTTTCTGGGGAAAAATGCCTCTGACCCTACTTCTGACAAGTCCCTCAGCCACAAATTTAAAACTGCAGATCTTTCAACCTGTAGAAAGCAACAGAAAATAACTGTCTGCCCCACCTGTATTACAGATCACATTTCTGTAAATCTTACATGTAAATTAAGTTAAGGGTTACCACGTTGGGTCTGTGCTTCAAAGAACTTCCTGCATGTATACTACTCCTATTTTTAAATATTTTCCCACTATTTCAAAATTTTTTTATTTTCGTATTTTCATGACCATCCAACCTGCTCTAACCCCCCCCCCCCTCCCCTCTGCAAATCCCAGGTTACAAAAGGTATCTAGCCTTAAATAGTCCAGTTTCGAATTCGCTATGACCGCTGAATTCAAACAGCAATGACACATTGATACATGGTTAGACTCGACCTGATGTAAAATATTCACAAATACCGGCAGAAGGTGCGTGAAATTTGAAAATTATACAATAGTCAGAGCTCTAAACAGGTCATCTTCTTGCCTGAATTTGTGAATATTTTACATCAGGTCCAGTCTAACCCTATATCAATGTGTCATTGGTGTTTGAATTCAGCGGTCATAGCGAATTCGAAACTGGACTATTCCTCCCCCATGGAATTGCCAAAATGAATGAACTTCCGCTGAGATGGGGGGATGCATATTTTAATATGTTGTTACACATTATTTGACTGTCAATATCCATTTTCTCCGCACAGGCACAAGTCTTTATAGTAAGTATTAAACAATGATTAGTTAAAAACCTTCCTTTTTGTTTGTCAGTGGTACAGAGTTTTAAAAAGAATGGTATTTGGACTGAGCTATAAAAGCCAACTTTAGTAAGATGTCCACCTACATGCAGTAAGCTTTAATAATTCTATAGGAAGGCATGCTTCCAGCACACCCATTTTTCTATTCTTGGCTTAAAGTCTAATGTCAGATTTACAGTCATTTCTGACCCTTTAAAGTTACAAATTACCTTAATCAGATTGAAACATTTTCCATTCATAATGTTTCTTACTCAAAATAATTTATAGGTACATGTATGTACACTGTATGAGAATGATCTTTCATACAATGATAATGATGAGAACACAAAGGAAGTCATTATCTTAATTTGCATAGATTTTCATGATATTATTCCTTTGTTTTGTCTGCATTTAATAATATCAGTTTGAGAAACAATATTATTATCAAACACTCAAAATAGTGTTTCTTCAGGTATCCAAACACCTTGAAGTGGGTAAAAAAACTTGGCTGTGCCTTGTTTTTCAACCCACTTCTCAGTGTTTGGATATCCTGATGAAAAAATACTACATAAAAGATAGATCATGATAATGGTCCCTTAATCATCAAAACAGATGACACATTCCTGCCCAAAGTGAATCAGTGAATTCATTATTGCAAATTTGATTTCATAAATCATTTCAATAATAAATGCGCTCTTCAGATAAAGAATACAAAGTTCCAAAGAAAGACAGACATGGTGGCCACAGCAGCTTAAGGTTACAGTGTACCTTCAGAGGTGTCTCCAGTATAACAGCTCTAGTGTCTTACGATTACACTTAACATACCTAAACCCCGATATCAAATTAAAGCTTATAGAGCTGGCTATCTAAATATAGAAACCATTTGGTAATAAAGTGAATTATCGAATTTTTTACGACGTCTAAATTCGAACGTCCGAATCAGCTTTAAAACGCTATAACTCAAAGTGATTATTGTATTTTGCTAATTTGATTTGTTCTCGAGTTTCTGGACACGAAGCGCTAAAAAAACGTGTCGGCGATTTCCCATATTCAATTGTAGTGAAAAGTTACAGAATATTTTCGAAAAAGGGAGAAAAAAATTGGAATGATCGCACGGAAATGGCTCTTGACGAAAAAGTTTTCGGAAATAAGAAATTCGCCGACACGTTTTTGTTGATTATATGTTAGCCTAGCTCCTGTGCAAATTTGAGGAAAATCGAACAAATTTCCTTTGAGTTGTAGCTCTTTAAAGTGTCCCCAACAAGCGAAAAATTAACTTTGAGAAAACAGCGCTTAAAAAATCATATCGCTTCATAAACAAACTCCGCCCACAAAAGTTATACTGTCATTTCTCCGTCAATTTTCACTATTTTTCGATAATTTTTTTTTTGAATGAAAGTTCATTCTGTAAACTTTATTTTGACGCCAAAAAAAAATTTCGATAAATTTTCGATCTGAAGGTACACTGTAACCTTAATACACTGAGGTGACTTTTTAATACTGGTACAGTACATTAGCAAATGTATGGGAGAAAATTCAGGTCTGTGAAAACTAGCCGCTTAATCCACCTGGGATCCCGCACAGGGTTATGGTGGGTTATGGTGGCATCCCGCCCATAATAATGGAAGATCCCAGGTGGGATCTTGCCAATCCCAATTGGGATCCCACCAATATGCAGTGTCTGTATACATTTATAGATTTGTTAAATGTAGATTTATTTTTTTGCACTTTCCTAAGTAAATTATACCATACAGATTTCTAGAACTAAACAATTGTCTGGACAGTTTAGCTGTTTTTTTAGTGCGGTACTTTTGGATCTCAATATAGTTACACAGCAGTTCACTTTGATTGGGGTGGGATGTCTAAATCGTATACTTCAGATAACAGAACTACATGTATATACGGAATGTCTTATCCTATCTTTATATGAGGTCCAGGCAGAGAAAAAAAACGTACCAAAGATTTTGGGTGAAATATTTGATCATGCACAGATGGTACCAGGTGGGATGTATGGATCCCGCCTAAGATCCCGGGTGGGATGTGTAAATCCCAGGTGGGATGTACATGTTTGGATCCCGCCTAAGATCCTGTGTGGAATGTGAAAATCCCAGGTGGGATGTATGGATCCCGCCTAAGATCCTGGGTGAGATGTGTAAATCCCACGTGGGAGGTATGGATCCCGTCTAAGATCCTGGGTGGGACGTATGGATCCTGCCTAACTAACTTACTAACCTTCTTAGTAACCATCTTGGTTACCAGGATAAATAAAAACATGTGCTCTTGTATGGTTACCAAGCTTGTTTTGGCTTGAACAAACTGGTTTTTTTTTGATACAGGATGATTGGATGGAAAAAAGAAAAGTCTAGCTCATGTTTCATGAAGCCAATTCTCTGATTTACGTTTTTACTTTAAAAAACTTTTTTTTCCCAAATTTGAGCTTCAAAACTTGGGGTGCAGCTTATCTATGAGCCCGGCTTACACGCCCGTGTTTATGGTACAAGACAGTCAATTTTGTGAAGCAGTGCATTATTAATTCCAATCTAAATCTGATTTTTTAATCAAGTGAAGGCTTCTTTTGAACTTTGCATTCTTTATTTGTAGAGCAGGTTATTGAAATGAATAATTATTATGAAATCAAAGTTGCAATAATGAATGAATACTGGACCTGTTTTAACTGAAAATATGCTCTGATAAGCAATTCCTTAAAGGAATTAAGATTAATAAGTACTTTTTTTCCACAGAGAGTCTAAAATACATTGTATGTATGTAACAATATTTTTTACAGGTACTTGTTATTCGAAGTCTGGAAAAAGTTTCTATTCCAATTCTGCTATAATCAGTTCTAATAGATGGCCCCAGGACTATTCTTCTTTGCAAGACTGTTATTGGAAGATTGAAGTTGGAAGCAACCAAAATGTAAAAATTGCTTTTATGGACTTGAATCTCGAGGATGATTTTGGATGTGATGATGACAAAGTAAAAGTAAAAGGTGGGAGAAGCAATTCACTTTTATAAACATTCATACCGTAATGATTCAATTAAGGGCCCTCCTTCCAATAGGTGCCCCTTTTCTAATAAGCAACCCCCCCCCACTCATTACTCATGCGCGAAGCAACGACCTCTTTTTTTCTTTTCTTATAAAATTATTTTTGTGTCATGATTTTGTGTCATGATTTTGCATTTTGCATACTGTACAACCCTACTTACATTACTAGTGTTCACATTAGGTATAATAAAAATATTATATAACACTCAGAAGAATCACTTGCTTCATTGTGGTACTGATAAAACCGCATTCAATAGTAACAATGTGGTTTGCAGGAGTAACTGCTTTCCATGTCAGACATCTTGTTATCTTGTTTAAAATAATTATATCATAAAACTTTCATACACATGCACATGAGTATAGGCTACTTGGAGCCTCTTGTTCACAGAATCAGATGTTGAAGATACTATGCCAGAAAGCTACATGTATCTTATCAAAGAAAGTGACCTTGAAGGCATTGAGGTATAATAGCGATCGAAGTACATGAATTATAATTTATTCTGACCTTGGGACCTCTTGTTACCATGATAATTATTCTGACAATGCAAACTGTTTTTATTAGTAGAAAGTATTGTTCATTTAAGTGCCTTTTCACTCTCTTATGTTTTTGTTCAAAAGAGAAATAAGCACCCCTCCCTAATAAGTTCCCTGTCTCTTGAGCTATACCAAAAGTAAATAAGCTCCTGAGCACAAAATCAAATCATTATGGTAAACCAGGCAGGGCTTGACACTGACTTTTGACACACCGGTAACTTGCCACACTGTGGAAAGTATGTAGATATGAAAATTTACTTTCCATAGTAACATTTTACTTTCCAAAAATGAAAGAAACATAATTTTCCACTATCCATATTAGAACCTTAATAACAATAAGAGTCTACCTCAAATATAATGGCTGATTGTTCATTTTTCAACCCCATTTATGATTCATTATTCATCATTGAAATATGGGCGTCTTGCCCTTGGACCACTGTTCCACCAACTTTGCAGTGCAGGATGTGGGTTATAAAATCAGCAACAGAAGGACCTTTTATGCTAACTCGCACGAGGCAATCTAATAATTATGTCTACAGATAAACAAGATCTCCAGTCTGGTTTTATATCCCCCATGATTAAAAATCCTCGTTCACAGTGTGCCATTGCCAGGGGTAAGATCATGAGAATCTCAACTAACATCATAGCATTAGGGAACCTGTCATGGTAGTTGTTAAACACTCTCTTCCACAAAGCTTTGAAAGTAAAATGGAGTTAGTCATTGGAGATGCATGCTTTCAGACCAGCCCATTCTTCATACACAGCTTCAAATCGAAATGGTCGATTGTGCCTGTAGTGATCAATTTTGCACCCAGGATTTCTTGAATTTTATGACAATTCCAAGATGGCAAAAAACGTGACTCTTATCGTTAAACTTAGAATAACTGATGTTTCGCAAGGAAGCTCACTTGTAATAACTAACCACATTCGTTTTCTTTTCTTTATGTGGCTGTCAAAAAAATACTTTCTCATTGTCTAGATGAAGTAGTTGCCCGATCGGGCTTCAAGTATTTTCAGTTTATTTGCTTTTTTACTTTCCATGCACTTACCAATTTTACTTTCCAGTGGTAAATGGGTAAGTACGTGTTAGTGTCGAGCCCTGCAAGGAGTGATTGTTAAAGAAACATTATTTTATGAATTAAGTTTTTCTCTGTATTCAACTTACGTGTACATGCAGTTTACAAAATACTGCACTGTCCACTGTGCTTTTACACAATGTAGTTCCATGTTATGGCTGGAAGTTATGAAATATTTCAGCAGATGTCTCATAATTAAAGGGCTCAGGGCATAACCGACTATGCATGCTTGTTAGGTCGTTTTTTATTTTTATCTTTCAGATTTGTCCATTTCTGGCATGTGAACTATACAAATTAATTGCAAAACATTGTTCAGAATGTTTTGGTTTTTTTTCTGTCATTTTCAAGAAATAACGTATGCAAAAAATATATAGATTTCCATGTCTCCCACTGAATCCCACTCGAAAAAATGAATCCCAAAGTTTATCTGAATTTCTCGATTTTGTGCTGATTTTTTACTTCAGATGGACAAGTTTGGGCCCATGCCGCTAAATCCTGCTCAAGGAAAAAACAACATCCCTAAGTCCATTCCCTTGTGATCACTTCATTTTAAATCCACAATAGTCAGCCACTAAGTTTCACTTTAACTCCTTTATGGACCTCGAGCTCCTAAGAAGGACTCCTGGTCCTCCTCTGCCGGCTCATAGCCTTTGCCTGCCATGTTGAAGACCCAGCACTTGCAGCATCATTTGTTAGAAGTGAATCCTGACTATTTCTTGTCAAGCGAGGCATTATGTTTAAAGAGAACACACCACAGCCAAAAACCAAACGGGCTAAAGCAGAAAAACAGGAGCAAAGATCGCTAAGACTCATCAAGGATCCGCAAAGATTGCAAATGCTTGTATGTGATCCGCAAAGATCAGCAAACTGAGCTGCAAACACGTGCAAGAGGCGAAACACCTAGCCGCCCCTTAAATATCCCAAAGCCACCCCGCATGAAGCATACTCGCCAGTGGCGCCACAGCTGACCCAACTTAATGTCTCGAGTTTAACCTAGCCTAAATTGCATTTAGCCCTCAAAAAACATGGCATTTTCGCTTCTTGTGACAGATGCTTGCACGTTCTTGCGACGCAAGAACTTCTTGCGCGTGCATTATTTTTGGGCTGTACTGCAACTGTGCAAAGTTTTAGAAAAATTTCATGGCAACTTTTTTTTTGCTAGAATCACCTTAAATTGGTTTTGTGATATATCTGTCCATTACAAAAGTATAATCTCTATGTATTGTAATTCAGTGTTCCAGTTAATTTTGACTTTCAAGGGCGTGGAGTCAATGAATAATATTAAGGGGTCAACAGGATGTGGGTCCCTCTAAATGTTCTTAAGTTAGCCATTTAATTTGTCAGGTCAGAAAGCCAGCCTTGTCAGGTTTTTGACCCGAGACCCCTCCCTTACATGTACATTATGTATCTGGAACACTAACTATTTACAGGAGGGCCGGACTACCAATTAATAATAATAATAATAATAATATATCAATTATTGTTATAAATTAATATTACTACAATAATTATTTTCAGGAGGGTAGGACTACTAATTAATAATTACAATGTATTAATTATTACTATTATTGTTTATAGGAGGGAGGAGCTACCAATCATATGGTTCATCAAGCACCATCAAAGACTCCATGTGTGGCACAAAGTCTGCATTTTACTTCACCTCGACAAAGGAGCGAATCTGGATCAGATTCAAATCTGACAGCTTTCAATCTGGACGCGGTTTTGTTGCTGGCTATGTTGTGTATAAATCAAGTACATGTAAGTGCTACAGCTACAAGTAGGTATTTTCTAAGCCTTAAGCTCAGCACTTTGAAGAGCACAGCTGTTAAGAGTTGGGTGTGCCCATTAAAGACTTACATGTAGCTATCCCTCATTGCATTATAAAAGTTACATAATTGTTGTAGATTTATCAGCTTAAACTGTTAATTATTTTTCCCTTTCTCTTTTTGTATGAACTTCACACATAGTTTCATATAGCCATTAAATAATTTTAAACAAATAAATTTATCATTGTTATTTAAAGTAGTTAAGAGAGTTGGTAGCGCATGGATACATGTAGTAATGAAAATAAAGATAATTATAGGAAAATTTTAATGTTTATTCACTCACTCAAAATGTTACAGACATTTCACTTGACCACGACATGTATCTCTTCATCACAGTCTCTTCTCAAACATAATTTTTTCAGTGCTTAACATTTCCTAATAATTATATTTTTATTTTTTAATAATCTTAAAGCTGAGGTAAATTAACTAGATTTCTTCCAATGAGAGGTCAATAAGTTAAGTTAGGTTTTGCTTTAATAAATTATTATGTTTGATAATATTATTTCACTTTTAAACTTCGCTGAGTTATTTTTTATTCTGCTCTTTGCTAATTAAAATAATTCACTATAAACATGTCATACTAGTCTTATCTTTTTTGTGCTTATAATTATTTGAAACTTGCATGTACCATAATATTATATCTTTGTTTGAGGGGTAGGTTGTATTCTATCTACTGTACTGTATATGTACAGGGTGGATCAGGGTGCACTTTTTTAACTGCATTGCTTTGAGTGCAGGTTTTTGTCGAGGGTCGAGGGTAAAATGTCGAGGGTCGAGGGTAAAATGTCGAGGGTCGAGGGTAAAATGTCGAGGGTCGAGGGTAAATGTCGAGGGTTCAAAAATTTCGGCGATTTTTTTTATTTTGCACTCGGAATGAATTCGGCCGATAAAAAAGAGCCGGTACCAAAACATTTTATTTGACGAACCTAATCTATTAAACCTGTAGAACCTTTTTGTCAAACATTAACACACAGACGACCGGGCGAACTTTGCAAAACTGAATGAACAATTTGAGTGTAAACACTTCGGCTATAATATTATAAACAAGAAAGACAATGAAGGTTTTCCTCTTTGATATATTACAGTAAAACCATTTTCATCAAAGTTTATTAGACAAGAGTTCTCGAGAAGAATCGTCAACATTACCCGTTTTTCTTTTAAACAATTAATTTTTTCCCCTTCGAATTGGCGCGGCCAAAATAATTGCAGCGTTCGCCTCATTGTAAATCCGTTGAGCATAATTTATGATTCCCTATAGAAAAGAAAAGCAGCTTGATGTTTTGGAAAGGTTTCTTCGGAGAGATTTTCATTGAAAGAGATTTACATCATGTAATTTTAAAAATAAGCTAAGTTTACTGCAGGATTTCCCCGCCGAGACACCGCTTCACAAAACGCGCCGCACAAAAGATTTTATCACCGGCCGGAGAAAATATTTGAAAAACTATTCGTCAGTATCAAGACAGTCATTGGCCTGATTTATACTGGAGACGGATGATCCGTCTGGACGAACTTGGGCAAACATTCGCTAGTTCGTCTGATAATCCGTCTGTGTATAAACACGGGCAAAGAGACGGATTACCCGTTAAGACGTACTATCTGCTAAGTTCGTCTTGGCAGACGAACTAAGCAGATAGTTCATCTTGACGGATAATCCGTCTTTTTGCCCGTGTTTATACACAGATGGATTATCAGACTAACTAACGAATGTTTGCCCAAGTTCGTCCAGACGGATCATCTGTCTCCAGTATAAATTCCTGAGACTGCCATACGATGCGATTGGCGGGCAAATTCTAGTCAACCGCACAACAATTTTACCTGTAGACCGAAACTCCAGCGAAATAAACTAGGTCAAATGAATTAAATTGCTTTATAATAAACCTCTGTTACCGTGGCGAAAAGTGATTTGAAGGAATTGCGCTGGTTGCCGATAAAAAAGCAACTCTATTACCGAGATGCCATAATGTCATTTAAGTGCATGACGGGACGTGCCCCCGCATATTTGACAGCACAGTTCATTAGACGATGTGACGTCATAAACCGTAGAACTAGAAACTCTCAAATGCTCAACATACCTCGTTTTAGAACTACCAGCGGCCAAAGAACATTTTATTATAGGGCAGTCACTTTATGGAATACTCTATCGAACGATTTTAAACTTTGCGAATCGGTTATCGATTTTAAGCGTCGCCTTAAATCTCAGCTTTTAAATAATTTTTACAATTCTATGTGATTAGAATTTTATAGTATTTTGTATTATATTTTATCATTGTATTTTATCATTGTATTTCATCATTGTATTTTATCATTTTATCATTGCCTCTGAAAATCCCCTTTGGGGACGTGGTAATAAAGTATGTATGTATGTATGTATGTATGTATGTATGTATGTATGTATGTATGTATGTATGTATGTATGTATGTATGTATGTATGTATGTATGTATGTATGTATGTATGTATTTCAGTTCCGACTCGCGTGAAGCTTGCGGACTGGATTAAACAGTCGTAATAAAAGTCGTGCTGAAGATTTTAAAAACAAGGATGCGAAAAGCGAAAATCACGATTGAGAAAAGGCGCGCACTTGAGTCGTCTTGCAGGTCAAGTTTTATTTTACGCCAAAGTTGTGTTTTCGCGGGAACAAAACTGGTGACTTTTGAAGGCATTAAACAAATTCAAAACAGCAGTGAAAGTTATAAAACACCACCATCAATGTTAAATGTGTTTCTAAGCTAGGTTTATTAACAGAAATGAAATGAGGTCAAAGTTGACAAATTTTCCTTGCGTTACGCGTTACAACAAAGCCGGTTCGGCTGTCTATTTCAGGTCTTGTGCTATTTTTAAAAACTATCATCAATGATTTGTTTTGCAATTATGTTGTTGCAACGTCGTCGTGATATAGCAAACTGAAAAAGTTAGTCTATTCCGGTCCTTTGTAAAAATGACTGTCTTGATACGAATAGTTATTTTTAAAATTACATGATGTAAATCTCTTTCAATGAAAATCTCTCCGAAGAAACCTTTCCAAAACATCAAGCTGCTTTTCTTTTCTATAGGGAATCATAAATTATGCTCAACGAATTTACAATGAGGCGAACGCTGCAATTATTTTGGCCGCGCCAATTCGAAGGGGAAAAAATTAATTGTTTAAAAGAAAAACGGGTAATGTTGACGATTCTTCTCGAGAACTCTTGTCTAATAAACTTCGATGAAAATGGTTTTACTGTAATATATTAAAGAGGAAAACCTTCATTGTCTTTCTTGTTTATAATATAGCCGAAGTTGCAAAGTTCGCCCGGTCGTCTGTGTGTTAATGTTTGACAAAAAGGTTCTACAGGTTTAATAGATTAGGTTCGTCAAATGAAATGTTTTGGTACCGGCTCTTCTTTTATCGGCCGAATTCATTCCGAGTGCAAAATAAAAAAAATCGCCGAAATTTTTGAACCCTCGACATTTACCCTCGACCCTCGACATTTTACCCTCGACCCTCGACATTTTACCCTCGACCCTCGACATTTTACCCTCGACCCTCGACATTTTACCCTCGACCCTCGACACTTTACCCTCGACCCTCGACACTTTACCCTCGACCCTCGACCCTCGACAAAAACCTGCACTCCATTGCTTTTAATCTTTTATGCTCGAATATGTGACTACAAACCAGGGTTTTCGACAGTTTTGTAAAGTAGTGGCAGGACATATTTCTGAAAGCACCGGACGTGAATAATAAATAAAATAAAAAAACTCCCAAGTATTGGTATCAAAGTACCGGATGTGGTATGGAAAACGAACGGACGAAACGTCCGGCCTCAAACGAAAACCCTGCTACAAACTGCATTTCCAATTTGAAAAAGTTATGAATTCTGGCTAAATTTTCGATAAAAACTGAAATCTTGAAGACTTGCTATTTTTTTCCACCAAAATTTGAGCAAATCAGACATGCACATTTCCTGCCTCCCGCGCCAGAAACGAAAAATGAACCCTTTAAATGAAAGAAAAAAGGTATATGCTTGAGCGCAAGCAGCAATTTTAACCCATTGACACCTGAACCGCCCGTAACCGCCCATACAATACTCCACTGCTTTAGAAAATTGTAACTTTCTCAATCATGTGAACTTTGCCTTAACTAGCAGTTGTGAGCATTGACTAGAAAGTCCTTCAAGTTGAGATACCCAATAAACACAAAAAAGTCGGCGATTTTGCAGAAGATCAGCGTTTGAATTTGGACAATAACAAAAATTACCGTTTTTAACGTCATAGAAAAACAACAAAAATCACGTTTTTGCCTTTAGTTTTTTTATTAAAATCATTGTGGCAAACCCAAAAGTCAACATTTACAGCAACATTCAGTACTAGTCCTAGCTTAGCAGTGAATTTTTTTGCTCTTATTCGTTGCTTGGGCCGAGCTACAGCTTCTTATTCTAGTGCATACTCACCTTGCCTCGATTTTCATCATCATCACCACCACACTGCATGCTGGGAAGTAACAAGATTTTTTTAACAGCATTCCTTCTGTCCTTCACACATTTCATATTTATACTACGTCCACAGCCACTCTGACCCACCGCCGAAATTTTCGCGCTGGTTGTGTTCTTTAGTGGTCGTAACTTCCAAAATATGCCAGGGTAGGTCGAGAAATTCATCCAGAGTCAAGTCCCAAGGCTACTTCATTTCGTGGCGGCCATTTTTCCAGTTCAACGAGCAACAAGCCAAATTCGCTAACTCGGTTCATTGAGAAAGTTGACTCTGAACTACCTTCAAGCTAAATGATGCTCATCAGGCAGCTACTAAAGATGAAAAATGGCTGTGAACTTACAAAAATCACAGAAAATGATATTGAAGTCTTTATTGAGAACGAACGAAGCAAAATGCCAACGTCACAATGACGTTTCCAGTAAACTCAAGCCTTCAGTGTTTTAGAACAGCAGCACTTTCAATGGTAACTCCAAATATGAAGTCATGAAATCCTATGGGGCGTGTGTATGCAGAAAATCACTCAAAAACATAAAAATCCTCAGGTGTGAATGGGTTTATAAGGTCGTCTGGGTGCTCGTTCAAAGAAATAGCTAAAATCCTCCAAAAGTCGGAGTGCTGGGCAAAGAAGTGGTGCTTACGGGAGGACTTTGTTGACAAGGCCAGGTCTGGGAGACCAACAGTTCTGACCAAAGTCGCTGAAAATGCCATCATCAAAGCAAAATACAAATGAGGGAATTCAACCAGGAAGATTTGTACAGAGCTAAAAAGGAAAGGCCTGCCAGGTTCGAAGGATACGGTTCGACGTTTTATGAGCAAGAAAGGTTGAAAGCCAATGAAGTGCCAGAAAAAGCCACTGTTGAGTAAAAAACAATAAGAGGCTCGGCTTAAATTCGAAAAGGAGTATAAGAAACTGACAGCCAAAGAGTGGGAAGACTTTCTTTTCTCAGACAAGTGTCCCAAGTACATGTACCTATTTCAGTTGCCAAACTCCAAAAATGACATAGTTTGGGGCTCACAGGAAAGCCAAGCCCCCCCCCCCCCCCCCTAAGAAAAGTGCCAAGTGGATGGTTTGGGGAGCAATGACTGGCCGTGGTTTAACCGACCTTCACTTCATTCCCCAAGGCTAAACGCTAAATTCTGACTACTATGTGAATAAGATATTGGAGAAAGAAGTCAGACCTATACTGTCACAGCGATCGAATACCCAAGATCCTACTAAAACGAAGCTTTTCAGTGCAAATAGAAACATGACATTCATACAAGACGGCGCTCCTGCACACACAGCCAAGGCCACTCAGATATGGTGTTGACAGAACCTGCCGAATTTCGTAGAAAAGGACGAATGGCCAGCCAATTCACCCGACCTGAACCCAATAGAAAATGTTTGGAGTATCTTGGACAAGTCCACTTACAGAGATCCACTGCCGAAGACAATAAAATCAGTAAAGAGGTGCCTCCATTCTGCTTGGCGAAATGTATCCATAGATACGTTGCAGGCACTCTCTCACTCTATGCCCAAGTGCATAAAAAGCATAATAAAGAACAAGGGTAGCCATTCTGGCTATTGATTTTACACATACACAGACTACTGTACAATGAACTATTTTAATCATATGTAAAACTTGTTTTTTGGCCCCATTATAAAAGTGCACAAACTTTTGATCCACCCTGTAATTAACGAATTTAATGATAAATAAGTTATTTTCCCTTTTTTTTTTTATCTTCGTAACTTCCTCTGGGGTGATGGGGGAAATGCTACTCAAAGAGCTGTAAGTGTCACTTCACAAATTCACAAAATGCTACAAATCACAAGTACATATGTATGTAGATCTCCCTGCACATTTTACTTGCTAGCAATACTGTTGAAAGGCTCTGTTAAAAGCTCTCCTGACATTTTTCATTTTTAAGTCACTTAAAAATTTCTTTTCTTATTCTCTACAATAATATTATAGTTTTGATTGTGATTTTTATAAAAAATAATTATTAGATTCGCTACTGCTAAAAGATGCTTTGTTCATTGGACCACTTGCCACTAATGACTTGAATGATAAATAGCCTATGTTGAATTTTGACATGTGTACAGTGTACATTGTATTTTACTCGGTCAAACCATGTACATGTACATTTGCAATGCAAATGACGCTTCAGGCCTCCAGGTTTTCAAGAATATGGGATGTTTTGATCTAACTGAATTTCTTTTACTTCATCTATAAAGGGAAACTGCTCACCTCATTTCCATGCTATAATAATAGCCAAATGCCGCCAAAATACAGCTTAATTGGATAAAAAGATTCTGTAGAGCAAAGCAGTAGTTTGGAGATAAAGTGAAGAGTTGCAAGGATGGAAGTGGATTACAGTTCTGATCATCAAGTTTGATTTTAGGCAGTCAGGAAACCAAAATTACCATTCTTGTGGAATTTTGACTTGTTTCAGCAGTTATTATTTTTGTCTCTGTATTTTAATATTTCTTTGGGTTGATCACTTTTGCTTTTTTTTAAATTTCTGTTCCAATACACAGCTGTACTGTAATAAAGCAAACTTAACTAAGTAAGCTCCTGGCCATAATCATGAAAATATGATCATATCAGTTGGGACACAATGTCCCTTTAACCAGCCATTATTTTAGCACATGTACATGTACATGTAGGCTGTAGGCTTTCAAAAGAAATATCACAGACTGTAGGCTGTTTATGACCCTAGCCTTTCAATTAGGGACACCTTGTCATTGCCTGGCTTTTAAGTGTGGCATATCTGAAGCTGCATTTTCTCTTTTTACCTTTAGTTGCCCGCTTTTAAAGTGGTGTGTTTTTTGGTTTAAATGAATATATTCTGCTTTTTGTATTTTAGTACAACATTAGTTGATATAAATTTATAATTTTGAAGGACCCTTTGAACTGTAAATTGCTATTATGGGGGAAGGTGGTTTCCACAATAAATATTAGTTTTATTATTATTATTATTATTATTATTATTATTGTTATTATTATTATTAACTTCAACTTTATCTTCTTTTTCTAATTATATTATAATGTAGTATTTAAATTTAGGAACTTATAAAGCATTGCATTTTGTACTTATTGTTATTACCTGTGTCCTTAATCCTAACAGCAAGTGGTTCTTCTGGCTCAAGTGGTGGTGTTGTGGCTGGCATTGTGGTTGCAATCATAGTTCTCCTAGTTTTTGCTGGCTGCATCTACTACATATTTGTGTACAGAAGAAAACTAGCCATGCAACAAGGTGTACAGCGACAAGCAATGACTGCACAAGTACATGCACCACCTCCGCAAGCTGTAGCACACCACCCACCCCCACCCAATCAGCCAGGATATGGACCACCCCCTCCTGCAGGCTATGCACCACCCCCTCCAGCAGGATATGCTCCACCCCTACCTGCAGGCTATGGTCCACCTCCTCAACCAGGCTATGCCCCGCCACCTTACAGCCAGGCTGTAGCAGCACCGTACCCTCAACAGGGTGAGTACTGTTTGTCATTAGTGAGCTGAAGCAATCAAGATGATGGGAACAGCAGTGAGAACATGAGTTAATGAGAGACAATGTCCCTGCCCGTGTGTTTTACATTAATTATGATGAAAATTGTAAATTCTCCACTCTGTAAACGTTTTAATTCACTTGAAATGCTGTCTCATGTTAGCCGACTGCGAGGTCATTACAGTTTTTTGGGTCAGAGCTTTTAACTGGTCAAATCACCAGAGTGGTTAGTCTGCTACATACAGTAGATGACCTACATGTAAGGTAGTAAGAAGAAGTACTGCATTCTACTCGGCAAAAGACATGTTCATCTTCTACAAAGACTGGAGTTAAAATCTATTCCGTTTGGAAACCCTCCTTTGTTTTTTTTTATAAGAGATTTAAATTGGCTTATCAAATAGCAAGTATGTATTAGTTTGCAGGTGTGTGTCTGTTATGTAATATAATCCAGTGTGCTGAATAAGAGTCATTAAAAAACGATGTCAAAGAATCAAATTATAGGTTTTGTAGAGAACGTAGAGACACCACAGTTAATATTTCTTTTCTTATTTGGAGTTGAAAGCTGCCTCTAATCCAGCTCCAGGACAATTAAGTCACATTTAATGAACAAAATTAAAAGTTCATTATCTAAATGAATTCTGTATGTCCTTTATATTTTTATAAACAGACAAAACTGCACCATACCCACCTGCACCACAAGGGGGAGCACCACCCTACCCCCCTGGTCAGCCAGGAGGAGCACCACCCTACCCCCCTGGTCAACCAGGAGGAGTGGCTCCTTATCCACCAGAGGGTGCACCACCTAGTGGTAGTGCACCCTACCCTACTGCGCCACCTGGAGGTTCTGCACCCTACCCGTCAGCACCACCTGGAGGTGCGCCATACCCCCCACAGTAGTGGGCTATTAGGTAAGTCCAACTGCTTTGCTTGGCTTTAAAGGGGTGATGTAAGTGCTGTTGTTAAGTTCTGAGGTTGCAGACTGCACAAAAACAGCAAAATAGCCTACTGATTATTGGTCTTTCATCGTTTTCAAACCTTAAGTTGCTGATTGTACTCACCACAGTTGCTGGACATAATAGAATGCTGCCAGCTACTTTTAAATGACAGTCCTGTGATGTTGTTGTGACTTTGTTGACTTTTGGACAAAAGTATTAAATATTCATCTTTAATAGTACGTTTGCTCATGCACAATATGTTCCTATAACACCTGTAGGAGAATGTTAAGCGATTCCTCAAAGGGAGAACTAAGCTAGAACTATTAAACGATAATCAGTGTTGTCACCCTGCTATTTACTTGTGTTACTAGAAAGCCCCCCTTTTGAACATCAGATTTTGTTATACATGTAAGTGCTTGCCACTCCCCATTTAGTTTTCAGAATTAATGGTTTGTAATGTCACTCGAATGACTTTAATCAAGCCAATGTAAATATGTCTCGGCCAGTTTGTGGGAAACTTGATCTTTTAATGTGCAGAAGGAAGCCTGCAAATAATTTTCTTTTCTTAGCAAGTCGTTTGTTAGCCCAGTTTTTATTGACCTGACAAGTAATCAGTCTGGTCGGACAAGTTTGTTCCGTATGGTTTATTTTTATTGAAAAGGCCCTGGTGTTCAAAGCTAATTATGGAAAGTTTTCCATGCTTCACTGAGAGAAAAGATTTTCTGTCTGTAACTACCCAGTCCGTCTGTCAGGCCAGGTTAAGCCTTAACCAGTCAAAATGCTAAATTTACCAGACATTTGTCCAATGACAAGCTGTTATGTGCAGCCTTGCAGAAGTACCATTATAGTAGGGTATAAAATTAATGTTGCTGTAGTTGTAAATAGGTGATAAACAACCCATTATGGTCTGTTAAGTTGTAGTTTGAAGAATCGTGGTAAAAATTAATTTGAGTTCTCGGCAAATGTTATAATTATTTTGAAACAATCTCTGCCCCCTCTTTTTTACCCACCCACCCACCCACCCACCATCTTGAGGCTTTTACAGTAATTTGAAATTGTGCAAAAGAACCCTTACAACTGGGTTAATTTGTGTTCTCTTCTGTTACAGGCGCCTGATCGTTCAGTCATCTGAGCCAATGCACGAGCCAATGCACGAGAGAACTGACTCCAATCAGAACGTGATACCCATTTACCACGCAGCGAAATGAGAACTTTTTAAGAATTGAATTTTGTCTTCGTTCGAAAAAAATCAAAACTCCCGCTTAAACAGAATAATTTAGGCTAATAAAGGAGTGGGTCAAAGAAGACTAAGGCCCCGTCCACACGTATCCGGATAGTTTTGAATCCGCAACTTGGCCTTCCGTCCACACGTATCCGGCGAATTCGGGCAAATACGATTCGAATACGCTACGTGTGGACGCGAATATTTTCTAATCCGTAACAAAAAAGTTGCGGATTCAAAAATATCCGGATACGTGTGGACGGGGCGTAATTAACAGGCAAAGTATTATTCAGATCTTATTTGTAGCTTGCGAAGAATAAACGAAAAGAATAACGAAGTGTCCATTTCGCTGTCAGACAGGTGAAAAGCGTGCAACACGTGGAAATTGACATGGCTTGTTAATTTTTAACAAAAGCATCTATCTATCTATATATCTTTCTCAGGAAAACCTTTTTGAAAACGGGTGTATTTATACTATATATATATATATATATATATATATATATAATAACCGGGAGGGCACATTGTATACATAATTATATAATTCTATTTAATACATAATAAATGGCTTTATGGCAACTCCTGAACTTGGTCACCCCGTTCTTTCTTGCGCCCATATTTACGCAGGCTACAGTGTTTATATTTCTTCATCGACCATGTGTATTGTTTATTGTTATTCATCGACCATGTTTATTGTTTATTAAAAAAAAAAAAAAAACAATATTGTTGTGATGATCATTATCACTTAGTAAATGTTACCTTGTTACTTGTTACCTAATTTTTTTTACGACACAGACAAAGCCGGCTACTTTACCGTATTTACATATTAGTTTTGTAGCACACGAGTGTAAAATGTTTAGGCGTAGGCAATATATAAGATTATTTGCAGTTACTGATAAATAAAATCTCTAAAGCTCTAAAAATCTCTAAAACCACGATGAATTCATGAATTCATGCACAATAGCTTCCTTTGAGAAGCCGCGTAATTACTTGTCCCTACAATTAGGCCCCGTCCACACGTATCCGGATATTTTTGAATCCGCAACTTTTTTGTTGCGGATTGGCCTTCCGTCCACACGTATCCGGCGAATTCGGGCAAATACGATTCGAATACGCTACGTGTGGACGCGAATATTTTCTAATCCGTAACAAAAAAGTTGCGGATTCAAAAATATCCGGATACGTGTGGACGGGGCCTTAATTATAAATAAGTAATTGCTTGAAAATGGGTTTCTTAAATGTTCTGTTCGTTTAATGGGTTGAAGTTAAGTGCTTTAATGGACTATGCACATTGTCGAATCTAAAATATATGAACATCACTAAAGTGTCGTATATAATGGATTAACCGACGTAATATCGAGTCTATGATAAGTAGCTAGGCAACCGTGGACGAGAATCCCACCGATGTACGTCGTTGGATCAAACTAATGATCCAATGAGCTTAACCAAGTGAAAATATTCTGTAGAAGCAGAGGCTGATACACGTAGTGGTAGAATTTTGCGTTTTTTGAGTGCTAAATCAGTGCTGTGTGTGACGAAGGCTTCCAGATTAATTAAGTGGGAGAAAATGGGTCAAAACTATTAATTATCGCTATCATGCTCAACCTCATCCAATAATTGTTAAGTTTCAGTGCACTAATATAACAATTAATTGATAACAAATTTGGAGCATTATTTGTAGGTTTCCATCGATACAAATATATTTTATGACCTTTCAAAGTGATGCTAAAAATAGGTGATATTGCCCCTTTAAAAGTACTGTATAGCATCAAATTTTTGCGGTAGTTTTTATCTGTTACTTTTAATAATAGTAACAAACCGACTCAGATATACGCAAAAAAAATCACATTTCACGAGTTAAAGTCAGTTACAGTTAAAGCACTGTTATTTAAACTGAATTCTTTTACACCAACGTTGGCAACATGTTTCTTGTTAGTTTGGAACTGTTTTACCATTTAACAGATGTTTATATTTTGTGAATAAAGCAAGAGATTTTCTCAAATTCCGTACCAATTTTTACCTCCAAAATTTTGCCCAACCGCCCCTTTATATTAATTTTTTTGGGGGGGGGACACCCCCCCCCCACCCCCCTTTAAAGCCATTTTTTCGCATGACCTACCCTCAAATCCCACCAGCCTCCCCTACCTCATAAAAAATGAACGGTCCCTAGTTCGAGTCTTGCATGCTTACGAGGCTGAGTACTTTTACAGTATGGCATCGGCTCAGTTCTATTGTTTTGTTGCTTAAGTTCGATAAACATGGGGTTAATCCTCCTTGTTCCCCTTCCCCCCTTAGTATACAAACGATTACGTGAAATGACAAGGCGGGCGAAGAGTAGCCTGCGCACAGTCGTCTCCTGCAGGCAAATAAACTACAACTTTAATCCATAAAGCCCATGGCCATCACGTGAATGTAGTGCTAGTGCAAACTAAACATTGTTTGTGCGGTTCATTTATTACTCCCTTGCCATTAGCGCCTATAAACCATCCAAGAATAAGGAAGCAGAGAATTTCTGCCAAGATTGAGGCGACCTTCGTTTGCTAAGAGCACGTGAGACAGTGGAAAATCAAGGCTGTGTTGGGGTAAAATTTGGTCATGCGAATGGCCGCTTTTAATAATAATATAGATAGGCTTAGCCTAGCATCGGAGCTTCCTGAATTCTCATATTCTAGAATAACAGCTGCAATTGTCCTAAGACGAAATCAAGTTTAAAAATAAGCACTTAGCTCTATATCCCTCCAAAAAGGCTTGACTTACAGAGTTACGCAGCCACAAATGCGGTCTTGACCACTGTTTGAGAAATGTCAAACCTCTTGAGTAGCAAACCGCGAAAAAATGCAGGGAAAAACGATTTTGCAAACCGTTTTTCCGCTATACACAACAAAAGTGTTTACCGTAGCTGACGTTACCGCGGGAAGCGCACGAAAAATAAAGCCTCGTTTTGGTTTCAAAATTGTTGCGCTTCGTCGTACGCGCCCGCGAGCTAACCGTGTGCGACGTCGTACGCGCCCGCGAGCTAACCTTGCACGATGTCGTATGCGCCCGCGAGCTAACCTTGCACGACATCGTACGCAGCCGCGAAACATTCCGCTAGCTTGACGGGCGTGGTTCTATGAGTATGGAGCTCCGCGAGCGGGCCTTGGCCCGCGAGAGTTCAGCTATAAATCATAATGATTTGATAGCATAGAACAACGCCTATACTATTTTAATTATCGCACTCTAGCAAAGGTGAGACTATTGGCTAAAAACGACGCGACGCTATTAATGCCTACAAGTCCTACAAATATTAAACAAAATTGAGTGAAAAGTACAGAAAACTAAAGTCTTTAATGGACTCTACTGATGAGCTGTGACAGCTCCTGCGGTCCCTCAAGGTCCTTAAGGATTAGTTTTGACTGAAGTTGGGTGTTTTGGCCAGCCGAAATACAACTACGTTGTATTGGTCCCTATTTCTACAGCGATATTTTAGTGCACAAAAAGTATGTCAGTTAAAAGTTATCATTTTTGTCCAAGCTGAGAACTGTTAATTAAATGGTCTGCAAAAATAACCTTGAGTGCTCGAAAGGCCTATCCGGCATGGTTTTCGTGCCGGCGTAAGAGTGTAGACATAGCCTAGGCTATTGCTCTACTATTGCTCTACCGGATAGCTCTTGCACCGGCACGAAAACCATACCGGATAGGCCTTTCGTTCATTATTAAACAAAATTGAGTGAAAAGTACAGAAAACTAAAGTCTTTAATGGACTCCACTGAGCTGTGACAGCTCCTGCGGTCCCTCAAGGTCCTTAAGGATTAGTTTTGACTGAAGTTGGGTGTTTTGGCCAGCCGAAATACAACTACGTTGTATTGGTCCCTATTTCTACAGCGATATTTTAGTGCACAAAAAGTATGTCAGTTAAAAGTTATCATTTTGTCCAAGCTGAGAACTGTTAATTAAATGGTCTGCAAAAATAACCTTGAGTGCTCGTGGACTTTTTTAAAACACTAAAACGTTCACAAAGGACTACAGATTCATTTCTAGTTTAAGTTTCGATTAAAATATGAATACCAGCTAAAAATGTCTCATTTTCAGCTTCTAAAGAAGACAGGTCCCGACTTATAAGGTCCGGTATTAATTTTGTACAGAGGAAGAATGTTACTATGCTTGGATGTAAGCATATTTTTAAGTAATGTCGGCTATGAGAAAATAAGCCGGAAAAACCTTTTTTTATAGGTCGTGAATAAGAGAAGCGCCATGAACGAGATTAATCACTACGACTCCGATTCCGACTTCGTCGCCAGTGAAAACCAGGCTTGTCGGAGCCGTAAGAGCGCTTCCGATGTAGTGAAATCGACAATCGGAGTCGTAAGCGGAGTCATAAGCTCGAGGGAATCGAAGTCGGAAGAATCAGTACGGTTCCATTTTCTTCCGATTCCGCTTATGACTTCGCAATTCTTCCGATTCCGTCGGTTTGATTTTCACTAGATCGTAACGTTCTGCGCTTCTGATTACGACTCCGACTCCTTAGTGAAAACCAGCTTTGCTGTTTTAATTCCCTAGTGTTTTAACTAAAAAGTCAATCAGTTGTCTAGACAGTTTCGTTCACACATTGCATATTTATGTTACGCTATATTTAAGATGTTTTGGTCCTTTTTCACTCTTCAATTCTTTGACTTCAAACCAGTATGGAAAATTAAAACCGTTCTGTGGACTTAGCCTTGCGTTGCGTTGGAAAAAAAAAGTCTTTTGGGGGCGATGAACGTACCCAGTTCTCCTCTGGTGTCCCAGATGGCGACAGCTGGTCACTAGCATTCCCAGAAACCTGCACGCTCATCTTGGGGCGCGATTTCTGCATATATTTTGCATGTGTATAAATTATCGCGTTTGTGTTTTGGTAGGAATTTCATCGGAAGAAACGAATCCAGGACTACTGGCAAGATTAAGGCTAAGTCATTAACAGCTTTTTGTCTGTGGTGAGTATACTAATGAATTGTAGCTTGGTTGAGAGCTTCACATTGCTGCGATGATGAGTTGAAGCGAGATGACTTTCGGTTTTCACTGACCGTGCAGCTTCGAACATGTATACAGCAGCTTTTTTTTTTAAACCTAGCTGTTGTTTCTTAATTAAATATTCTTTTAGCATAGCTGCAAAAACCCTTTAAAGAAATTGCTTTATGGACGCCTCACCGTCAAACTAACACAAGGTTGCCGAGTGTGCATGTTTATTAAACCTTTTGGTGCATCTACGGTTTTGAAATCGTGACCTGAATTGAAGGCGTTAGTAAGCTTAAATTATGGCGCGCCAGGTGTTTTCAGCTAAGCAAGTAAACTCGACTAAACAGCCATGATTTCTATGCTTGTTTGTTTTTCTACGTCTTATTTGACTTAGCGTCAAGTTACAGTATTGTACATGTTAAAAAACACAACAGCTTCGAATTAATGTGATCGATCAGCAAGTAAGAAGCTTAGGCTATGTCTACACTAATGAATGGGGTTAGTTTCTAGAGAAACTGTGGTGCTGCGTCGGTGGGGGTGAAGCACAAGAATTTGGTTTTATTGACTGAGTCGATAAGGTAAAGTGCCAGTTTTTCAAGAAACGTGGGTACCCTGACTCTGTTGTTAAAACGGGCCAACAACATGCACAACAGATCGACAGACAATCAGCACTACAAACATCACAGAAGGAAGAGAACGAGAGAATTCCATTCACCCCCACTTTCCACCCACACAATCACACAGTCAAAAGCATCATTTTAAAAAATTTCAAATTGCTCCAAAACGACCCCGAAACTGGCAGAATTTTTTCACAACCCCCACTTATTTCATTCAAACGTGACAAAAATATAGGCAACTTTCTAGTTACGAGTACACTGAAATCTGACGATGAACCAGGAACTTTTAAATGCGCACGCACACGATGCAACACTTGTCCTTTCATTCACAACGCCAACAAAATAACGGGACCTCAACGATCTATTAAAATCACTGATCGTTTTACATGCACCTCCGTAAATGTTATCTACTGCATAACATGTACTTTTTGCAAAAAGATATACATTGGCGAAACAGGGAGGAGACTGGGCGACCGTTTTCGAGAACATCTCCGAGACGTTGAAAAAAATGACAAAGACGCATCCAAACCAGTCGCGCGTCATTTCAATCTTGCTAACCATTCTAAGCAACACATGACAATCTGTGGCGTTTCTTTTACACCAGGGCAACACAGAAAGCCGTAAAAACTTAGAACAAAAAATCATCTTTCGAATCGGCACTCTCAAACCCCACGGAATTAACGAACGCTTTTCATTCAACTAATTTACATTTGTTTTTCACGTCACAAAATTTCCACCAATGGCGGAGCTCCTCCAACTATATAAAACCACACACTACCCACAATCCCTTGATTCGCTCCGACAAAGGGCTAGCGCTCGAAACGTCAGCTTTCTCGAATCTTTTTACGGTGGCTAATTTACCTTATCGACTCAGTCGATAAAACCAAATTCTTGTATGTCTACACTATACCGGATAGCTTATCATGTCGACATGAAAAATACTCCGGCCTGGTGTGAACAGAAACGACCCAGAACTGGATATTTACTTCTTTTTCAGTGGGTTTCAATACTCGCTCCTAGTTGTTGACTTCCTCTACGGTTCGGTTCGGTTCGATTGCCTGTTCACACTGCTCCAGAGGGTGGCACAAGAATCTAACTGATATGTGATGATTCACTTTCACAAGCGCTGCATCGCAACGGCGCTCCGGAACAAAAATCGTTCCGAAACTAGCATTTCATGTGTGAACGAAAGGCCTATCCGGCATGGTTTTCGTGCCGGCGTAAGAGTGTAGACATAGCCTTAGGCTATTGCTCTACTATTGCTCTACCGGATAGCTCTTGCACCGGCACGAAAACCATACCGGATAGGCCTTTCGTTCACATATGAAACGCTAGTTTCGGAACGATTTTTGTTCCGGAGCGCCGCTGCGATGCGGCGCTCGTGAAAGTGAATCATCAAATATCGGATAGATTCTCGTGCCAATCTCTGGGGTAGTGTGAACAGGCAATCGAACCGAACCGTAGCGGAAGTCAACAACTAGGGGCGAGTATTGAAACTCACTGAAAAAGAAGTAAATATCCAGTTCTGGGTCATTTCTGTTCACACCAGGCCGGAGTATTTTTCATGTTGACATGATAAGCTATCCGGTATAGTGTAGACATAGCCTTACATGTAATTGTACATGTACTACATGTTGTTGACCTTAAAAAGCTGCTTATTATTCTTTAGTTTTCAGTTTTTATAGAGGTATTGGTACATGAAATACTTGTTAATCATTTAGCTTGCTGTAAAATTTATGGCCTTGACTGACTGAAGTGTATTTTTCACCTGTAGATCTACATGTACATGTATTTTAAATTTATTTATTTTATCTTACAGATATAAGAATATTTTGCATAAAAATTACAATGTTTCTTCAACTTTTAACAGGTACAGTATTAGTGAAATTTTTGATCCTCACAGTGCGCTCTCAACTTAAGCAGTTGAAAAAGCAACCTGAGAAAAAAATTCAGGCTTCAGGCTTGAATATATGAGTTTCATATATTCACATTCATGGGTACAGTATTATTAGTAATTGTTGAAAATAATTTCTACTATCAAATGCCACCTGTACTTAAAAATTAAATATATATACATGTAGTTATGGTATCATGGTTCATATTTGACACATCACATTGTCTGTGGAATGCACAAAATATGCTGTGTCACTAAACCCATGGCAACTATAAATAAGCTATAAATGAAGTTTAGTTTTGCAATTGGAATTCTGATAATATTTATTAGAGTATTCAAAACATGTATTTGATAGAACCATCTTAGTAAACTACATGTAGTCCATAGTCCTTTTCCATGGCTTCAAGGGTGTTATGGATGTCTTTATGCAAATTCCAAGTTGCTTGGCTCATTGACTCATTTATTCATTTTCATTGTTTGTTTGTATTCAAACATGAATGAGTACAGCCATGGTTCCGCTTGAAATTACAGTGGACCTGCCATCTCAAAATTAATACTAATTACATGTATACATCCCTGACCATCAAACCTTGCCAATAAGCTCAAATGCTATGCAAAAAAAAATAACTTTTCTTATAGGGCTGGATTGTTGTTTTGAAAATGATTTCAAAGCCTAGTAATTATTTCATCATTTTGGTTCATTTTTGTTTCATGCGTTAGTCTTGTTTATCTCGTTATGTCATTTAAAAAGAATTATGACAATTTACAGGTGAGAAGGTTTGCTCTGAAGCAAAATGTTTTGCTGGCACTGTTAGCCAGGCTGGCCCGGTGAACACAATGACAAACAGACATGGAAAAAATCTCAGTCTGGGTAGCTGATACTGAGATCTCGACTAACTGGCTGGCCTGGTTTTCATGTAATGTTTTTATTATTGTGTGTGTGTGTGTGTGTGTGTGTGTGTGTGTGTGTGTGTGTGTGTGTGTGTGTGTGTGTGTGTGTGTGTGTGTGTGTGTGTGTGTGTGTGTGTGTGTGTGTGTGTGTATTCAACTCACTTACATGTACTTGCTGGATCCTGGTTAACCTTGCTAGCCTGGGCTCATGTAACCAGCCTCTAGTTTACATAGTACATGTACATGTATTTATGACACAAATCAAGTTTTGAAGCCTGAATTAAGTTTGGGTCGTGAGTGAAATTTAAGTCAAGCTGAAAAAGTGCTCTTTTTGTTACATGTATTTTCAGTTTCAAATCCTAGTAAATGTTTTGCTCATACGTAAATTTGTTCAATTAATGTAATTTTTGAATAAACATGTTTTGATTAGTAAATTACCGTGTATGCAATTTGGTAAATTTGAAGCCAATTGATTGTGTGAAATTGCACCATCACATACAGTGTATCAGAAGCCCTGTCTCATAGTACATGTACATGTATACATGTATAATTTTTTTTTGTCAGGTGTCATTCTCGGATAGAAATGTTTGATTTGTTCTCACTGGTACATTTGTAGCACAATCAGTTTAATTATTTTGCATTGTTTTGACAGGGCTATCCTTGTTGGAAATTGTTCTTGGAGGTAAGGAAGTTACATTACAAGTGAATCTCTTGTATTGTGCATGCAGTCTTTAATTGAGAGAGAGCAGTTGCTTTGGTTGTTGCATTGCTATGATTTTTGATTGCCTTAGAAAACTCTTAATTGTACTTGTACCTCTTTCTCAACCAATTGCACTTGTGCAGTTTCGGAAGCCATTATCATGATTGCGGCTCTCGCATGGTAGTTACCAGTCTCTACTCAATAAAAGTGGGGTGATGCAATCTTTGCAGTGCGCATGACAAAGATACATGTACATGTAGCAGATGCCATTTGACTGGCTTTTCTTCGCTGATCAAGCATGAAATGAATTCTTGCAGTTCATGATATATGATATGAATCATTTTCTAAAGTGTAAACAATGAGTCTAAGAAGTTGAAGCCGGGAATTACATACGGAAGGTAATAATTGCAGCAACGATGACAAGAAATTCAAGTTCAATGAAAAATGGAAAGATGGGTACCCAATGGTTGTTGGTGGAGGATGGAAAGATGTTCTGTTCTTACTTCAAGGAGTTTAATGAAACAAACAGAAACAAATTCATCTCAGGCTGTGAATCGATGCATATAGAAAATGTACGCTCACAACGGAAACAAGCAATGCTCATAAAACTAGCCACTCAGCATTCTTAAAAACGTCCAACAGAGCAGCCCATCGTCAAAGCTTCCTTACTCTACCAGTTTGTTAAATTGATTGTAAAACAACAGTTGAGTCTTGTTATCATTAAAAAATGAAAATGAATATTAAAAATATTTGTTCAGGTTTGATGTTGGTTGTGACAGGTGGAAAATTTTTCTGCCTGTCACCAGACACAGGTAAACTGTCAGTCTGGGAACATTTCAACCTCTGAAGTTGTGATTGTTTAATGCATTGTCTCTGCCCGTTGTGTGGGTAACTTAGGCCAGAGTAATATTTTACAGCAATCACTTTCATTGGTTTTGGTTTTATAACACTCAACTGAAAACCACTCCATTACATGTGTGTTCATGTATGGTCCAAATGATTTGGTTTGTGGAAATATTGAAAGGCTATTATTTGATCAATTGTGCCACATACATTATACATGTAGTTACAGCTTTATAAACCATTACACATCTTATAATTGCATGAAGACATGGAGCATAACCATTCTATGTTGAATTTTGGTCTGTTTTTTTTCTTTTCGCCCAAATGAGCTGTTGTTTTGCATGTCTCCAGTTTAATACAAAACCACAGCCCTGTATTTTTTACACTGTTTTGCACCTCATTTTCGAGTAAAAACCATTAAACGATGCAAATAAACTCAGCAGCACTTTTGGAGATATTTTGTTGAAGGAGAAACAAATAAAAATTTAAAAATTTATGTAAATACTTTCGCAGGAATGGAGATAAACAGCAGTCATCCTCTATTTTTAAACACTATTAATAAGAGCATGCATGAAAAGGTCCCCGATGACCTGCTGAGGCACTTCTCGGTACTTAAGAAATGTACAAATAAGTTTGACTGTTTATTGCATGAAATGTTGTTTGTCAAACAAGAAAGACCCATTCTGAACGTACAATCGGACTCCATTCCTGCGAAAGTATTTACATAAATTCTTATTTTCGTACTTTCTGTTATGTTAATTTTAGCGCCAACACTGCTTCAAATACTTGTTGTCATTTACATTTTATTCACAAGTTACCTTGACAATGGCGTCATGATGACACCGAAACGTCGGTTTTTATCATTTGTTTTTGCTTGCCTATAAAATAAACTAATGATGTTCTATGTAACCAATAAAAAGCTTATTTAAAAACAGAATAATAACAACAACAACAACAGAACTTTATTAATAAACAAATAAAATTACAAAAGTATTGCCCGCAGCTAGCAAGGCTATTTGAGGTGGGACAATGCATACAAAATATAAGAAATAAAGACTAAGGCTATTAACTAAGGAAAGTGAAAGTTTACAAATAAATGAAATAAAAATCGATAATGTTATAATCTTTGTAACCTTATTTTTTACAGTAATGTAATAATTACATGTAATGTAATAATTACATGTAATTACTTTTTTTGTCAGCTGGTTGTGACAAGGATTTTACAAGTTCTTTCGGGACAGTAACATCACCCGAGTATTATAGTAGATCAACTTATGCCAATAACCAGTTTTGCCAATACGACATCAGAGTTGGTGCTGGTAACGCAATTAAACTGACATGGTCAACGTTTGACATCAAGGGTAAAATGCCCTACTGCACAGATGATTATGTGGAGATTTTCATTGGATGTGGTAGACATTCCATTGGAAAATACTGCTCCGACAAAAGTCACACACCGCATGATATTTACTCACCAGACAACTGCTTGCGTATCAAATTTAGAAGTGATAGCTCTGGCAGTGGACGGGGATTCTCAGCCTCATATTCCACAATTTCTTTTTCTTCTGGTAAGTACAGTGAACATTGTAAATATAACTTCAGTGGCATGATTGATTTTTATTAAAGTTAAATATTTAAATACAGTAACTGTTATGTTAAACCCCTGATAAACTGATTGAATGATCAAGGAATTGAAACACGAAACTGTGACCATGCAATTTAAATGAGAAGTTCCACAGGGAACCCAAATGCTGTATTATCTATAACATAATCATATAATAAAAATATTGTTATTTACCCATTTTCCTGTGTCTTTTTTGAGTCGTTTTGGAAGCCATTTGAATCAGAGTGAAGACGGTTGACCTTGCACGTTTAAAATATTATCTTGCATGTCGCTTTGTAAATCCGAAGCGCCTATTATGTCTCAAGTTTCCATCATTATTAACTATTAACTCTCCTCAGGGAAGAGAAAGAAGAGAAGAGAGCAAAGGATGAAACTAAAATGAGGGCAGTTTTAGTTTGAAGCACAATTCTCTTGTTACGGAACAAAATTGGCTAGAACTTCATGTGAGGCATGATTTGTTTGTTTGGAGGCCCGTTTTCCTGCTTAGTTTTGGGTTCTTTTTTCATGCGGGTTTTCGTCAGATCTGTGACTACACTTGACTTGACCGGAAGTGATTTTATACTTGTGAGCACGTGCTTCATCAAATTGGTTTTATTGTTCTAGTGACAGACTCTTTTGTTTTGCTTTGGCAGCCGCATGTGTCGGAAACATAAAACAGAACACGCCACATGGAATACCTGGTCTTCGCGCGAGATAAATCTACCGCTCGTGTATCAGTGTTTGATCTGGATTGCTTTTATAAATACAGTGCCTTCTTTAATGGAGGTTGGTTTTGATCTGTGTGCAGAAATGTCAAAAGAAGAAGAAGGAAATGCAACATTGTCACATTGAAGATGTAAGCACAAAAAAATAATAATAATAATAATAATAATAATAAGCGACATCTGTTTCTGCTATCTACGAAACGTTAAGCCAAAATTCAAATTTTAAATGAACCAATTTGTAACGGCAAAAGGAGAAATATTTATTCACTGATTTTTTTTCTATAATCTTGGACAGGACCAAAACCTGAGTGAGCGATCCCTTGGCTAAAATAATGTTCTGATTGTCCACATAAATTTGTGTTCTTATGTGGAAAACAACCGGGCAAACTAACAAAATGGAAATATTATTTGACTCACTAGTAAACAACATTAAAATTGCCCGGCACTGGACCTTGATTTGAGCGAAAAACGCTTGTCACGGAAATTGCAGTCAAAGGCTGCCGGCCGTCGGTGCATGTTTCCTCGCGCATATCCACGCACAAGACTGGTCACCTCAACTGTAGTCACAGATTGTACGAACGCTCTCAGTGAGTTTCACGCCTTGTTCTCTTCTCTCTTCTCGTGGTCGTTAAATTGAAACCTGAGATTCTCCCCTGAGGAGAGTTAATAGTTAATGGTAATATTGTTTTTTAAAAAATATATATAAAAAAAAAAAAAATTGGTAGTTATCTAGCAACCTTTGTGGCATTTTTAGGTGTTATAGAATGAGATCCCCTTAAAGAGGGGTTCCCAACATGAACATTGATTTGCATCAATGGAATATAAGGAGGTTGATAAAAGGTGTATGGGCGGGAGTTGTTGTGAGTAGTGCAAATAAAAACAAATATTAGTCCGTTAAATTAATTGTTAATTGAGGGAGCGACTTCTGCAACGCAGCACACTACAACCTCAATGTGATAAAAGAATAAAATTTAAAATAAAAATTAGTAAAATATTTATTGCAAAAAGTGTTATAAACAGTCAGTGTTTAAGTATTTAAGGGGGCTCATTTTATAGGGGTTAGTATTTATAGAGAGGGGAAAAACCCATTTGTTAGGGGTTAGCACCCATGGGGGGGGGGGGGGGGTGGAAACGTAAATACTAAAAGTTAGTATTTAAGAGGGGGGGGGAAAACACGTGCTAGGGGTTAGTATTTATAGAGGGGAAAAAAACTATTTGCTAGGGGTTAGCACCCATGGGGGGGGGGGAACGCACTTGTTAGGGGTTAGTATTAAGAGAGGGAAAAAAAACATATTCGCTAGGGGTTAGCATCCATGGGGGGAACTTAATTGCTAGGGGTTAATGTTCATGGGGGAACTCACTTGCTAGGGGTTAGCATTTATAGAGGGGGAAAAAAACCTATTGATACCCAAGATTCTCCCCTGAGGAGAGTTAATGGTAATGGAACTTGAGTTAAAAGTAATGGAAACTCGAGACATAATAGGCGCGTCGAGATAATTGATAAGTGATTCAAATCGCTTCCAAAATGACTAAAAAAGACACAGGAAAACAGGTACTAAATAACAATATTTATAATTTTATTAAATGATTATGTTATACAATGTAGCTAATACAGCGTTTGGGTTTCCTGTGCAAGTTCTATTAATTTTGGTGGGAACTTGATCAATATCAAGATTCTTAGTACTGATGTGATCCATTATAATCCTAGAAGTTTAAAACTTCAGTGCTATATGTACATTGTAAATGCAAATTTCCATTAAAACATTCTGTCAGTGAGTTACTTAATTTGTCTCTTTGAGCTGCTAGCTCAAAGAAGGAAACACAAATCAACTAAGCTACATTTTTTTGTGAGTAATCAGTGGAGTCTCATACACATGACAGATGGCAATTTAGTCTCTGGTTGGAGCAATAAATAATGTTTAATGAAATAAATGTACTATATCTACATGTATATGTTACAGTCACTGATAATATCTTGGAACACCATCTGTTTCATTATAAGCCTGTTCTTCCTTCTCCCACCCATACAATATTTGTTTGATTACACCTGTACAATATAACCGTACAATGTAAGTGTTAAAAATATTAATCATGATTCTGTAATCTACAGTAAAATAAACTAAAAGTTAGTTTTCACTCAGGCAACTGAAAGATACCATAAATTATTGTGCTTCAAAATGCAGGAAAAGGCATCTCCACAAGTCTAAAACTTCGCATTTTCTGTGGAAAAATGCCTCTGATCCTACGTTTAACAAGCCCCTCAGGCACAAAATTAATTTAAAACTGTTGATCTGCCAACCTGTAGAAAGCAACAAATACAGTGTACTGTCTGGCCCACCTGTATTAACATTAACATTACTGTATCACTATTACAAATCACATTTCTGTTAATCTTACACGTAATTAATGCGTACATTAAGTTAAGGGTTACCATGTTGGGGCTGTGCTTCAAAGAACTGTATTGCTCCTATTTTTAAATACCGGTATTTCCTCTACTTTTTGTTCAAAATTTTTATATTTTCCTGTTTTTGACCATCCAACCTGCTCTAAGCCCCCTCCCCTTTGCAAATCCCAGGTTACAAAAGGTACAAGCCTTAACCCACCCTCCCCCACCCTCCCACACCCTCCCCCATGGAATTCAGGGATGTAAATAATAGGCTGAAGGTGGAAAAAATAACCACCTGAAGACTGAGTTTTCTTGATTTTTTCCACCTGGAAAACTGTGTCTACTTAACTCTTTACCAAAATTTCCGGCCTGTGATGAACAAAAGTCCACCTGTTGGATATCTTATGCCTCATATTTCAATAATGTTATTATGTTTATTTTTTTACACTCATTATTTGACTGTCAATATCCATTTTCTCCCACAGGCTCAAGTCTTTATAGTAAGTATTAAATAATGAGAAACAGTCTTTTTTATCTTAGTGGTACATAGCTGTTTTAACGAGAATGTTGTTTGGACTGACCTACAATGTATAAAAGTCCACTTCAGCAAGATGTCCATGACAAATGCATGCACTTAGTAAGGTTTAAAAATTCTATAGGAAGGCATGCCTCCAGCACACCCACTTTTCTATTCCTGGCTAAAAGTGTGATGTCAGATTTACATGTACAGTCATAATTATTTGACGTTTCTTACCCTTTAAAGTTACATTGTACCTTCAGATCGAAACATTTTCTATTCATTGTTTCTTAATCAAAATATAGGTACATGTACATGTGTATGTACACTACTGTATGAGAATGATCTTTCATACAATGATAATGAGGAGAACACAAAGGAAATCATTATCTTAATTTGCATAGGTTTTCATGATATTATTCCTTCATTTTGTCTGCATTTAATTATCAGTTTAAGAAACAATATCAACTACGTAAATACTAAAAGAAGGAATGACCTACAACCACCTACAACCACCTACAACCATCTACAACCACCTACAACCATCTACAACCACCTACAACCACCTACAAGGAATGACCTAAAACCATCTACAACCACCTAAAACCATCTACAACCACCTAAAACCACCTACAACCACCTACAACCACCTACAACCATCTACAACCACCTACAACCATCTTCGGAAATATAAAAAATCCGCGCAGAATACTGTTTTTATCATTTCAGTGTCAATTTGATCGATTTCAGGTAGCCTGCGTGCTCATCGGAAATGTTGCGTGACTCTTTCCACGGGTGTCCCATTTCATGGAAAGGGATTAAGTCGGTCCCGTTTAGTTAGGGATGGACCATTAGAAAAGTGATGGGGGGGGGGGGGGGGTGGGGCAAAGGCAAAAAAAAAAAATTTCCCCAGTGAATTATTAAGAAAAAAAAAATATTCCCACGCATTATCGCAAAAAAAAAAATCTGCCCAAGGACAATTACAAAATAAACTATTAAAAAAAAAATATTCCAGCCATCGAGTGAAAAAAAAAAAAAAAATTTCCACCTTAGGTGGACAAAAAAAAAATTTCTTGCCTCTCCCAAAGTTCCCACCCCCCCCCCCCCATCACTTTTCTAATGGTCCATCCCTTATTGTACTTGGTTCTTTTTCGCACTTTCATAATCATGCACAGGCAAGGCAATGGAATTCTTACTGCAATATTCGCTGAGATACTGGTATTAATTTCTTAGCGGCCACCTATTAAGCGGCCACCCCCTGTTAAGCAGCCAGTTATCACGGGGGGTGACAACTCTAAGAAGGCCTGTTTCGGGAGAAAAGCAAAATTCTTCCGGGAATCTGGAGATTTTGCCGGGAATCGGGAGACTCGAAAAATTTTCGGGGAAACATGAGATAATATTGTTAAAATTTCGGGAAGTTTGAAATTTTTAAGAGAATGTCTCCGAAAAAATCGGGAAGATATTCCAAATTTTCGGGACAACTTTCAGTTCCACACAGTATTGCTCAAACAGCGTTTGTTAGAGTTGTCACCCCCTGTAGTTATCAAAGTCCCGCGTCATTCCGAGATTCGGAATTCCCGTGAGAACTTTACCGCATTTTTGGAAACAAAGGGCAACAAAATATCATTTTGTTTGAAATGTTACATATCCGAACAATATTAGGTTTTTTTATGTGTGCAGCGAAGTTATTTTCCGTTAATTCGCGACTTTCAAAGTGTTTTCCACAGAGATCTGCAAGGTTTCATTCAAATCTCGGACATTACAAAGAATGTTCATTAATTTTTCATTCTCAAAATTACTGGTCACGCATGACGGAGCATGGCTGTAAGCGGCCACCTAACGAATCTTCGCATGATTTTGTTGTCAAGTATTGTTACTAAAATGCATAAATCCCTTTTTTAGACGCTCTTGCCAAGTATTAAGTTTGTTTCCATGAAACGAAACACCCGTGGAAAGAGAAAGCAACATTTCCAGTGAGCGTCACAGGCTATCTGACACTGAAATGATAAATACAGTATTCTGCGTGGATTTTTTACATTTCTGAAGATGGTTGTAGGTGGTTGTAGGTGGTTGTAGGTGGTTTTAGGTGGTTGTAGATGGTTTTAGGTGGTTGTAGATGGTTTTAGGTCATTCCTTGTAGGTGGTTGTAGGTGGTTGTAGATGGTTGTAGGTGGTTGTAGGTGGTTGTAGATGGTTGTAGATGGTTGTAGGTGGTTGTAGGTCATTCCTTCTTTTAGTATTTACGATATCAACTACTCAAAATAGTGTTTCATCAGGCATCCAAACACCTTGAACCCACTTCTTGTGTGTTTGGATATCCTGATGATAATAATAAAAGATAAGTAGTAATTGGACTGAGTGGAGTACAATTCAGGGAGTAATCAGGCGAGTAATTTCAAATCGGCCGAGCGCGTAGCGCAAGTACGATTTGAAATTACGAGCCCGATCACCCCTGAATTGTACGACACGATGTTCAATTACTAATTAATCGAATCAATAACAAAATTCGAGATTAAAAAGTCTGTGGAGTTTTTTGTACGCAAAACATCAAGGATATTTTCTATCAGTTTGAAAGCGGGAAGAAACAGCAAGAAAAAAACCCATTTAAGTGCACCTGATTGACGCGCGCACAACGTAGGTGTCCAATTACAGCTATACAATTACAAAAAGTTGTAATTGGATAGCTGTAATTGGACACCCACGTGACCGCGCGCCAATTACGTAAGAAATAGGTGCGCGGATGACCAATCACAATCGAGAATTTTGTTATTGATGCGATTAATGATAATAATGGTCCATTTACCATCAAAACAGATGAAGCATTCCTGCTCAGAGTGAATCAGTGAATTCATTATTGCAAATTTGATTTCATAAATTTAATCAGCTCAATAATTAATGCTCTCTCCAGATAAAAAATACATAGTTCCAAAGACAGACAGACATGGTGGCCGCAGCTGCTTAGTACAGGTGACTGTTTAATAGATGTACAATCACATGTATGGGAGAAAATTTGGGACTGTGAAAAATGGCTGCTTAATAGAGGGTGGCCGCTTTTATAATAAGACAGGGCCCACAACTGTAAGAGTTCTTCTTGTTTCTTTTTGGCAATCACTAATTGGGCTATTGTTCAAAGATAAAACAAGACAAAAATTTGCAAATTTATGCACGGTGGGCACAAAAGGCTCAAAAAGTGGCAGATATTCTGGCAGATTATTGAGATGAATTATGAAATCAAAGTTGCAATAATGAATGAAAAATAATATACTGGACCTGTTTTTACTGGAAATAAATTATTATGCTTTAATAATCAAGCTCTTGAAGGAATTAAGATCATAAGTCCTTTTTTACAGACAGTCTAAAATACATTGTATGCATGTAATACGTTTTTTTACAGGTTCTTGTTATTCAAAGTCTGGAAAGAGTTTGTATTCCAGTTCTGGTATAATCAGTTCTAATAAATGGCCCAAGGACTATTCTTCTTTGCAAGACTGTTATTGGAAGATTGAAGTTGGAAGCAACAAAAATGTCAAAATTGCTTTTATGGACTTGGATCTCCAGTATGATTTTGGATGTGATGATGACAGAGTCAAAGTAAAAGGTGGGAGAAGCAATTCACTTTTATAAACATTCATATCGTAATGATTTAATTTAGGGCCCTCCTTCCAATAAGCGCCCCTACCCTAGCCTGTGCGCAGATGATCCAATTTCCTTGCTTCCCGTGGAAAACGGACGTCTGCGAAATGCCGTTTCAAATCATGTTCATGTTTCCTGCCATTTCTCAAGGATCTGTGTACGGCGCTCTGATTGGACACTTGACAGTAGCAGGGTCCAAAATTGAAACCGGCCCGGACTTGTCTGGAATTCCAGGTGGAATCCGCCGGAATTATTGCCGGCATTCCGCCGGTATTCTGCCGGAATTCTGGACTACTCCAGCTGAAATTCCACCGGAATTATTGCGGGCATTCCACCGGAAATCCAGACTACTTCAGCTGGAATTCCGCTAGAATTATTACTGGCATTCCGCCAGAATCCGCCGGAATTATTGCCGGCATTCCGTTCCGCCGGTATTCCGGACTACTCCAGCTGGAATTCCACCGGAATTCCACTGGAATTACTGCTGGCATTCCACCAAAATACTGCTGGAATTATTACGGCATTCCACCGGAATACCGCCGGAATTATTGCGGGCATTCCTCTGGTATTCCAACGGAATTCTCCAGAATTATTGCCAACATTCTCCCGTGTTTCTGTGTTACTTTTGTTCAACCGTTATATATAATAATCAACAGAATTCCCGGGTAAGGTAAGAACTTTTTTTAAGTGTCAATTTGTTTAGCCCTATTATGGACTAATTGGGGACACTATAATAATTGAAGGGCTGAGAGCATAACCAGCCTATGTGACTTTTATGAATTTTTTCTTTTTTCTCGCTCAGATTTGCCCATTTTTGGCATGTGAACTACAAATTAGTTGCAAAACTTTGTTCAGAATTTTTTTCTGTTTTTTTTTTTCGTCGTTTTTGAGAAATTCCGTACATGTATGCAAAAAAAAAAAAAAAAAAAATCAAAGGCTCCTTTGTAACGCAATATTGCGGTAAGCTTCTGTTTTCACACTGACACGGTTCGAAAAAGATAGTAATGCTGCGGCTCATTCTGTTGATGTTGACATTAGGTAGGCAGTGATCCATCTGCTTGCGTGAGACTCTGAAAATAGTCACAAATTGTGCGGTGTTTTTAAAACTAAGACCACCCTCCCACCCCCAGGCAAAAAATGTTTAAAAGCAAAGGGTTTGAGAAGGGTTTGAAAAGGTGTTTCCAAATGGTTTGTGAACTTAGAAAAGTGAGTCTTGTTTCTCTAACAGAGGTGCAAGAGCGCCTCTGATCGAAGAATATGCATCTAGCACGTAACGCACGAACGTGAGCGTTGTGGTTATAAACTGTAAAATTGAACCTCAAATTGTCAAAACACCTGTGTTAAAACAGTGTTGGCTATGTTTGTCGAACATTTCGAAGCTTTTGGCAATGAAGGAACACCGAAGACGAACGAAAGAAGCCAAAGGAAAGAGTTTGTTTAAATGTAAACAAGCGGCCACCTTGGTTAACCTTAATAACCACGTGACACGCACCACAGTAAACAAAATGGCGTGTATTGAAATTCGCTAAATGCGATGGCTAAATGCAACAATACAATCACAGTATTCGTTCTAACAAATTCCAAATAATAACAGCATTTAATTTACAAGGAAATTTAATTAAAAATCGCCTGTAAAATAGCTTTATTTTGAACAAACGAAAACGATCTGTTTCCTTTGCAGTACACATACCGCGTACGAACTCGAACTGAAATTCGAATTTCGCAGTGTTTATGACAGATAGATACAATATTCTTAGCCTGTTTGAGTCGAACACTTTTGCCCCGGCCCCTTTTTCCAGATCACTCTTGTTAGCTGAGTACTTCGCAGAAGAGAGAATGCAAATGCATTGAGATATTGGCACCGTTATGCAGCCTCTGATGACTCCATACAAGCCTCTCTAATTTTTGCCTTGGTTCATTACGTAATGAACGTAATGAACCAAGGCAAAAGTTAGAAAGGTTTGTATGGAGTCATCAGAGCATAACGGTGCCAATATCTCACCCCCAAATTGCAATACGATGCTGATTTTTGGCAAGCGGGCATTTTTCGTCATGCCCTTTCCGAATATCTAATCAAATCCCATAATTTCACAAGTGTGACGTCACACTTTGGTACTCTATTAGATATATACTACAGCGCTATAACATGAAAACGAGCATGGTGACCGCCTGTTTTTATTATATTTTTTTGATGTACTAGATGTATTAATATTAATAACTGTAAAAACTTTTTTGATGGAATTGCCTTAAATTAGTATAATTGTGATATGCATTGGAGCATATTTTAGATGACAATTGTATGAAATCTACTTGTACCTATTACAAAAGACAATAGTATAATCTACATGTCTTTGACTTGTATTGTAATTATTATAATTATTTACAGGAGGGCCGGACTACCAATTAATAATTATCGATAATTATGTTATAAATTAATATTACAAAAATTATTTTTAGGAGGGTAGGACTACTAATTTATAATTGCCAACGAGGCGGCCGACGCAAGAGGGTCGGCCGTCGAGTTGGCAAATCATAGAGCCGTGCGTGAGTACAGGCGAAAAATCTCATCTCAGCGTAAGGGACCTTTTTTTGACCATATTTGGGTGTAAGTAAACCATGACGTCACGTGACGTCACGTTCTTGCAGTTTCAGCTTGTGAGGTTTTCTCGAGATTTGAGGCTCTTTTAGAGGTGAGTAATCTTACTTTTCCTTTTTAAAAGGGCTTTTGGTTGCCTTATGTATCTGTAAATTGAGTTGTAAGCAGCCGCTGATCAAGAAATAGGGTTATACCAACAAATTTCGGACAGAACCAGCGTGTTCGATTCTCGATTGAAAACCAGCGTGTTTGTTTCGAACCAGCGTGTTCGCTTGTCAGTTTCGAACCAGTGCGTTCTTTCGTCGATTGACACGTTTACAAAGATTTGAGCAGATTACTAGAACACATCTTATAGCACAAAGAATCACCTTGAACGCCAGCATTGCGTAATTAAAACCACTGACAACTTGGATAAAGCGCGGGTAGACAAATATAAGCTTAAGCTTATTGCTTGATCACTAGCTGCGTTCAATACGTTTTATTATCTGGTTAATCGCCGTTACAAGCCGACAACTAAATGCAGGGTTCTTTGGCTTAGCAGACATTGCTTTTCAGGGTTCATTCAATGTTAAATACAGTGCTGTTTTGCAAAGCACTTGCGCTTTTGAAGCGGAAAGAAACCGAAACTATAAATTCAATCCTCAATTGTTTGCCTTTCATGAATTTTTATTTCGCCAGGTTGAAGAGGGATAGAACAGCCAACAAAAACTTCAGCTGCGAAAAATTCACCACCATTATAAGATGTAAACTGCACGTGTCTTGTGATCCATTTCTCGCTGTCAAACAATCGCGTTGCTGAAAAAGACTTGAGAAGAATATTGAAGATTTTCCACCGAATGCTGTACTATTTCTGAGAAACCAGTCATCATAAGTTTCGCTTGCGCTAGTGAATGTGTCTCGGGCGAAAATAACCTTAAAGCGATCACTTTTTCATTTAATGTAATTTTCTGTGTTACAGATATAGAGGAATAAAACTTGAATATTTTCGTTGTGTCTGATTGCGAGATGTTTTATGAAATGGTCACGTCGTGTTAATGAAAGGTTTCAAATTACTTTTGACATTATGCAAATTGCGAAAATTTCTTACCACAACTGAAAAAGTATATTTGATTGAAACGGCTAAATTTGTTTTTCTCCTCCAGAATTATCAATTCTGTCGTTAACTTTGATTAAATTGACAAGTTATATTCAATTTTTTATTATGATAATGGCGGGAATATGTCAAAACTTTCAATTCCAAAAGTTGTTTTGACCCCGGTTCTGGAGCAGGCAAAATAAACAAAAGATTCACGGCTTCAAGTGTCGGAAACACAAACCAGTTACAAAGATAAATTTAGCTAGATACAAGATAACTCAAACTAATAACAACCACCAGGAAATTCAGATATAGGCCTTTTTTTTAAATCAAGAGCGGTAAGTATATTAAACTGAATAGGCTTGGATTTGTATAAATACATACGGGTAGCCCAGTTTACGCTCATAAAGCGTCAAGTTCTTTATGGAAGCAGTTGCTCGATATTCAAACCTTCGTTTTCTTGTTTTACAGTTAATTCTCAACTAGAGAAATTCATGTGCTCATTTATTCAAACAATACTAGAACAACCAGTTAACCTACGGAAACACTTCAATATCACAAGATATAACTTCCAACATGAGTAATACTCCCTCAACATTCTACATTTAAAAAACATGATACAAATTGTGGCCTCTTGTCCAAACGGCCTCTTGTCACAGTTGTTTTACACTCTTCCCTTTCCTACTTTTATTTAAAGTATAGATTTCACCCGTGTGTCAAACTTTCACACATTCCAAAGACATTAAACGATTTTGCCTCGTTGGCACTTGCCGGAAGGCACAACTAGTAATAGTTAATAATTAATATTGTTAATTAACTGTTATTTATAGGAGGGAAGAACTACCAATCATATGATTCATCAAGCACCATTAAAAGCTCCATGTGCGGCACAAAGTCTGCATTTTACTTCACCTTGACAAAGGAGCGAATCTGGATCAGATTCAAATCTGACAGCTTTCGTTCTGGACGCGGTTTTGTTGCTGGCTATGTTGTGTATGACTCAAGTAAGTGCTACAGCTAGGTATTTTCCAAGCCTTACAATCGTTGAAGCTCAGCACTTTAAAGGGCATGGTTAAGAGTTACATGTAGGTGTGCACAATTACAGTCAAACCGGATGTTCTTTTGATGGCAACTTTGCAAACTTCCGCTGCAACATTGGTATTTTGATTGACAGTTTGCTTCGAGCAAGTTGGAAGTTGTGCGAGCAAGTTGCAACATTCGCGAGCAAGTTCCTATTTCAATCTTGCTGTCAGTTGCCGGATTTCTGAATTGAAAGTACTTGGTTTGGTTACCTTGCAGTATTCCACAAACTCTATGATGTCAGGAGTAGAAACTGTTCTACGACCATTATTCTCTCTCTTTTCTCAACCAAGGTGGTATTATTGCGATGTACGTGCGCCATAATTGAAGAAGGACGTGTTTTCACAAAATTCACAATTTGCAACTGACAACAAGTTTGAAATAGCAACTTGCTCAAAGCAAACTGTCAATCAAAATACCAATGTTGCGGCGGAAGTTTGCAAAGTTGCCATCAAAAGAACATCCGGTTTGACTGTAAGACTCAGCTATCCCTCATTGCATCATAAAAGTTACATAATTTTTGTAGATTTCTCAGCTTAAACTGTTAATTATTTTTCCCTTTCTCTTTTTGTAAGAACTTCACACATGCATGTAGTTTCATATAGCTATTAAATAGTTTTAAACAAATAAATTCATCATTGTTATTCACAATAGTTAAGACAGGGATTCTGACAGGATGCGCGGGTGTGGGACCCGCACAATTCAGTCAAACCCACACAATTCCGCACAATTCCTAAAAATCTGCACAATCCCGCACAATACTGAAATATTTGCTTAAAATTTTAATTGAATCAAGTATTTCTATTGATAACCAAGATTTAGAGAAACGTTTTAGGTTATTTTGAGCCCATTTTCCTTCCAAACAATCGAGAAATCCCTTGCTTTCCTCTGAGAGCTCGATCGATATAAAAACAACAAGGTGTTCTATTCGCCGTCCTGGGAACTAGAGTCTGTTTTACTTCTGACTTCCTACCAAATTTTTCGCGTAGCTTTTTAGTTGTCATTTTCCAGACATAATGTTGGTTTTCTTAGTAGCCTGTTGATATTATTTTTTTTCGAGCGCTTTCGCTTCCTCTTTCAGTTTAATATGTCGGGGACGGAAGAAGAAACACTGAAGAAATGTACCGTCGCGCCGAAATATTGCATTTAATATCCGCACCCCCCTCGGTTGAGGAACACAGTTTGTGCATCGCCCCTCAAGAAGTCCCCAGAAAGACCACCCCCCTGTAGAATTCCTTTCCAAAACAGTGTCCCCCTAAAGAATTCCCTATCCTCAACTGTGTTTTTCCTGCCACCCCTGAAGAATTCCTTTGTTTTTTGCTTAGTTCCCCTGAAGAATTCCCATATTTACACCATGACCCCCTAGAGAATTCCATCAAAATGTGCTGCGACCCCTGAAGAAATCCACTGTTCCTCAACCCCGGGGGGTACAAAAATTTAATGGAATAGCCCAATGAATGTCACTCTGTGTGAATTATTTTCGCAATTTAGAACTGATCAAGTTTGCGAATCGACAAACAAACTGTTAAAGCGCTGGAACTTCGGATTGATAGGAGAAAATTATTAAGTTCTGATCAGAATACTGGATTTGATTTTTTCAATCAAGTGAAAGAGCACTATGAATTGCTTCTTTCATGAAAATCCCATGAAAATGCCTTGAAAAACCCATGAAAGCACTTTTAATGGCCATGAAAACAGAGATTTAGATTTCATGGTGTTATATTGAAGTCATGAATTTCCCATGAAATATGAAATGATCGATTTTCATGGGCCATGAAAATTTTTTAGAGTCCTGAAAAAGGATTTCATGGGTCATGAAATTTCCACATACATGTATTGGCAAGTTTCACGACCCATGAAAATGTTATACTTCGCTGTCTATGTATTTCAGGGGAATTCACCATGATGCAAAATCATGAAAAAGCCATGAATTAAAACTAAGTAGAAAAGGATGAAACATTATTTTAAGATAATTAAATCTCTTTAATTTAGTCACTTGAAGTGTGATTACGATCAGTAACATAAGCTTAAGCTTAGATGTAATTCAAAGGGGACAGACCGCAAATAAATGTGGCTACTAAATATATCTGAATTTCGTAACTGTTCATCAGTAGGATGCCCAAAATGCGTGCAATTCCACAATTGGTTTCGGCTCCATTAAATCCTATACCAATTGCAGAACATTTTAGGAGGAGCCACCCACAGTGTGAGCACAGTTACTGACAAGACATATCAGTTAGGAAAACAACGCAAAATAAATGTAGTACGTTAAATAACGAACTAAGCACACACGTCAACTAAACAAGCTAAGCACGCGCACGACTCAAGGAAAACCGCGCGCGCGCACTAGCATTGACCTGAATAGAAGCAATATAGAAATTAAATAGGGGCGCTAGAATAATATAAAGGATCTGAAATAACAAAGGATACGGCGGTGTTTCTCAATTTTGGATTGCTAGTTTAATTTCTCGTAGTGTAGTGCCATATTTCTCAATGATAGCACTATGGCGTTTGAAGAATTTAGTAAATGATTTTCGAAGGAGTGAAGATTTGAACCCTTGGTGAAGGAGACGTGATGAAAGTCGGCGAAGTCTATGCATAAAATCCAACTTCGACGTGCAAATTCTAGCATATCTTACCAATTGAGATATATAAACACCATAAGCCGGATTGGCTGGAATGTTGCTGTCCATATGAGGGAAATTGACAATCCGAAATGAGAAGTCATCCCTCTTGTCGTAGACACTAAGATGGAAAGGTGTGTTGTTGTCACCATTCTTGATTCTCGTGTCCAGATAACACACCTCATTTGACGTTTTAAAAGGGATAATAATTTCCTATTAAGCTTAATTGTAGAAACTTGAACAGCAGGATGACTAAATCTTTCTTACAGGATGACATTGTTTGAAAATGATTTGACAAAACATATATAAGCCAAAGTTCTGATCTTACAGTATTAAATCGCTGTGTAGTCAATTTAGTCAGTTTCAGGTTTTCAGGTCAGTTTCAGGTCAGGTTTACAGCTTTGTACCTTAGCCGATGTTGATTTTTCTTCTTTCCAGACAGCATAAATTCGTTGGCATAACCATCATCATCACAGTATTCATTGCCCAATATGTGTCTTCAACAATGCACTCTAAGTTCTTTGTCGCGATCACTGTCGCTTGAGTCACTGCTCGTACGGTAGTGTAGCAGCTCTACTCGTACTCGAAATCGCTTTTGTTAATTCTTGATTTCTTTACCGTTGACGGCCCTTCGATGGATTTCGTCAAATCCCACAAGCCGTTTAACTTAAGGTGTTCCTTTACCTTATATAAACTTGATTGCTCTGCTTCACCTTTGCACAAAGTACAAAAAAAGAGACGAGATGGCAGACAAAGTTCGCTTTGGGAACCTGTGGTTGAAATCGACAACAATCTCGGCCCCTCGTGGCCTGGGACAAGATTCAGGCAAGCGCAATGCGCAGGCCCAAAAGCCGATTAGTTTACGGAGTCATCGGAGGAAATCGTCTAATCATCGTAAACGATCGCCGATGCCGGACGACTGCGAGGGCTAATGGGATACTCTGTATCATGTGACTTCTGACGGGGAAGAGGCGGTTTTTTTGGAGAGTCAAACCAACGATAAAATCTTTGGATTCGCTTGAATATACTTTCAATTTGATGCCATGAACCAGATCCTTTTGGGTGTTCAATTTACTGACAAAGATCGCATCTTGGAAGTTCTACTGAAGGAAGGGGTAAGTTCTTGTTGAAGAAGCATTCACATTTGTCTCAGTCGTCGAACGAAATGTACCACAGATCGCACGCTAAATAAGCGGTTTCATTTTAAAATCAAGCTAAAGCGCCATTTTAAACAGTAACGCCTGCGATACATGTTGCCTCTGTAACTTAACTAATTTTTCTAGTTTTAATCTTTTAATGTCTTTGTTTCTGTGTTGTGTCAGGGCTCCATTTAAACTAGCTCTGCTAAATTGGATGCCCCTGGATAAATAAAAATAAAAATAAATAAATAAATAAATAAATATTAATAACATTCGATGACTTTTTTTCATAGCTATCATTCAATCCTTGTTCAACATCATAAATCATAGTGTCCTGACTTTCTTAACGTTTTGATCGCCACAGATTGATGATAATGGAGACTCTCGAAGCGGCGAGAGAAGAGGACCTTCGTCGCGCGGGTTTCAAAATGGGAGATTTAAAATATAAGTTTAAGCTTAAATTTTCTCGCCTAAATGTAAGCTTTCCGTTACGTTGTGAGTCTTTCTTGATCCTTGAATATAATTTAATTGATCATGAATAAGTGAACTTATTCTTTAACATTCTCGGAACAAGAACAGACAACACACACTTTAAATTGATCACTATTCTTTAATTCTTAAATAGAAATTCGATTTAGTAAAACCTTAGTCCTGTGAATAAGCTTGGTACAAGTAGGTCCCGATCATATGCAACGGTAGTTCTGTTTCCATTGTAAATATGTGATGTTAATGTCTCAAACTGATTTAATTTTAATTTTTTTTAGTGCCAATATAAATGAGTTAAGTCTTATGTGGTTTGCATTCAGATATCCCTTTTTGCATGTACATTTCTGATGTTTCGTTTACCATTTCAAAGTGCTTTCCACCACTTCTAAAGTTACTGTAAATTAAATAAATGAATTTTAAGATATTGCACTGATTTTCTCTGACGGTTACTATAGTTCAGAGCTAGGAGTTGCTGGCAAAGTCAACCCCAAGAACAAAGTGCACCAAAGCACAAATTTACTTCAGGGTGAATGTTATTTTGATATCACCAATCCAATTCAGTGAATTCAACTGGAATTAGGAAAGACTATTGCATAAATAGCAATTTATAATTTAGAGAGTTATTTGATTTATTATCGAATGTTGTTATATTACTATTATTGCATTCAAAGATAAAAGGATATGAGAAAGAGTAGGGAGTGCTAACTGTCTGAGCTGATTCCATCAAATGGGTGCAATAAACTCAATAAATTATAAACCAAACATTTATACCTCATTTAGTCCTGTGTGCTTACAGTATGTACAAAGCAGCAAATGTATCAAACAAGTATTAAGTGTTTTCATTATTTGGTGCTTGAAATGAATTATGATTTTATTTTTGAAGCCACCATATATAAATGTAATTGATTAAAATTTTAATTGTCAACATTCATGGCCTTTTCATGAAGTTTTCATGGTCTGTGTTTTTGCTTATTTACCCCATGAAAATAACTGAACTCAATTTTCATGGGTCTTCAAAATGCCATGAAAAGGACATGAACATTTTCATGACCCCATTAATATTTTAATATTCACAGAATAACCATGGGTTTTTCATGGGCCATGAATCTAGTGATGCCCCATTAAAAGTCCATGAATTGTAACATGAAAAACATGGTGTTTAATTCATGGGTTTTTCAACATAATTAAAAAGCCATTAAAATTTGTACCAAACTTTCATGGCATTTTCATGGGTATTTCAGGGACTTGCCAAACAATTAGAGGGTTTTCATGGGCCATGAAACTTGAAATATTAAGGGGATTTTAATGGCTTTTTTAATGTTTTTTCATGCCCTTTTCAGTTGTGATTGTTTAATGCATTGTCTCTGCCCGTTGTGTGGGTAACTTAGGCCAGAGTAATATTTTACAGCAATCACTTTCATTGGTTTTGGTTTTATAACACTCAACTGAAAACCACTCCCTTACATGTGTGTTCATGTATGGTCCAAATGATTTGGTTTGTGGAAATATTGAATGGCTATTATTTGATCAATTGTGCCACATACATTGTACATGTAGTTACAGCTTTATAAACCATTACACATCTTATAATTGCATGAAGACATGGAGCATAACCATTCTATGCTGAGTTTTGGTCTGTTTTTTTTTTTTTCTTTTCGCCCAAATGAGCTGAAGTTTTGCATGTCTCCATGCAGTTTAATACAAATCCACAGCCCTGTATTTTTTCCACTGTTTTGCACCTCGTTTTCGGGTAAAAACCATTAAACGTATGCAAATGAACTCAGCAGCACTTTCGGAGATATTTTGTTGAAGGAGAAACAAATAAAAATTTAAGAATTTATGTAAATACTTTCGCAGGAATGGAGATAAACAGCAGTCATCCTCTATTTTTAAACACTATAAGAGCATGCACGAAAAGGTCCCCAATGACCTGCTGAGGCGCTTCTCGGTACTTAAGAAATGTACAAATAAGTTTGACTGTTTATTGCACGAAATGTTGTTTATCAAACAAGAAAGACCCATTCTGAACGTGCAATCGGACTCCATTCCTGCGAAAGTATTTACATAAATTCTTATTTTCGCACTTTCTGTTATGTTAATTTTAGTGCCAACACTGCTTCAAATACTTGTTGTCATTTACATTTTATTCACAAGTTACCTTGACAATGGCGTCATGATGACACCAAAACGTCGGTTTTTATCGTTTGTTTTTGCTTGCTTATAAAATAAACTGATGTTCTATGTAACCAATAAAAAGCTAATTTAAAAACAGAATAATAACAACAACAACAACAAAACTTAATCAATAAACAAATAAAATTACAAAAGTATTGCCCGCAGCTAGCAAGGCTATTTGAGGTGGGACAATGCATACGAGATATAAGAAATAAAGACTAAGGCTATTAACTAAGGAAAGTGAAAGTTTACAAATAAATGAAATAAAAATCGATAATGTTATAATCTTTGTAACCTTATTTTTTACAGTAATGTAATAATTACATGTATGTATACACTTTTTTTGTCAGCTGGTTGTGACAAGGATTTTACAAGTTCTTTCGGGACAGTAACATCACCCGAGTATTATAGTAGATCAACTTATGCCAATAACCAGTCTTGCCAATATGACATCACAGTTAATGCTGGTAACGCAATTAAACTGACATGGTCAACGTTTGACATCAAGGGTAAAATGCCCTACTGCACAGATGATTATGTGGAGATTTTCATTGGATGTGGTAGACATTCCATTGGAAAATACTGCTCCGACAAAAGTCACACACCGCATGATATTTACTCACCAGACAACTGCTTGCGTATCAAATTTAGAAGTGATAGCTCTGGCAGTGGACTGGGATTCTCAGCCTCATATTCCACAATTTCTTTTTCTTCTGGTAAGTACAGTGTACATTGTAAATGTAACTTCAGTGGCATGATTGATTTTTATTAAAATTAAATATTTAAATACAGTTATGTTAAACCCCTGATAAACTGATTGAATGATCAAGGAATTGAAACACAAAACTGTGACCATGCAATTTAAATGACAAGTTCCACAGGGAACCCAAATGCTGTATTAGCTATAACATAATCATTTAATAAAAATATTGTTATTTACCCATTTTCCTGTGTCTTTTTTTAGTCATTTTGAAAGCGATTTGAATCAGAGCGAAGGCGGTTGACCTTGCACGTTTAAAATATTATCTTGTCTGTCGCTTTGTAAATCCGAAGCGCCTATTAAGTCTCAAGTTTCCATCATTATTAACTATTAACTCTCCTCAGGGAAGAGAAAGAAGAGAGAAAGAAGAGAAGAGAGTAATGGATGAAACTAAAATGAGGGTAGTTTTAGTTTGAAGTGCAATTCTCTTGTTACGGAACAAAATCGGCTAGAACTTCACACCTCGATTAATTAAAGGGTGAATAATCATGTGAGGCATGATTTGTTTGTTTGGAGGCCCGTTTTCCTGCTTAGTTTTGGGATCTTTTTCATGCGGGTTTTCGTCAGATCTGTGACTACACTTGACTTGACCAGAAGTGATTTTATACTTGTGAGTACATGCTTCATCAAATTGGTTTTATTGTTCTAGTGACAGACTCTTGTTTTGCTTTGGCAGCCGCATGTGTCAGAAACATAAAACAGAACACGCCACATGGAATACCTGGTCTTCGCGCGAGATAAATCTACCGCGTGTGTATCAGTGTTTGATCTGGATTGCTTTTATAAATACAGTGCCTTCTTTAATGGAGGTTGGTTTTGATCTGTGTGCAGAAATGTCAAAAGAAACAGAAGGAAATGCAACATTTTCACATTGAAGATGTAAGCACAAAAAAATAATAATAAGCGACATCTGTTTCTGCTATCTACGAAACGTTAAGCCAAAATTCAAATTTTAAATGAACCAATTTGTAACGGCAAAAGGAGAAATATTTATTCACTGATTTTTTTTTCTATAATCCCGGACAGGACCAAAACCTGAGCGAGCGATCCCTTGGCTAAAATAATGTTCTGGTTGTCCACATAAATTTGTGTTCTTATGTGGAAAACAACCAGGCAAAACAAAATGGAAATATTATTTGACTCACTAGTAAACAACATTAAAATTGCCCGGCACTGGACCTTGATTTGAGCGAAAAATGCTTGTCACGGAAATTGTAGTCAAAGGCTGCCGGCCGTCAGCGCATGTTTCCTTGCGCATATCCACGCACAAGACTGGTCACCTCAACTGTAGTCAGAGATTGTACAAACGCTCACAGTGAGTTTCACGCCTTGTTCTCTTCTCTCTTCTCGTGGCCGTTAAATTGATACCCAAGATTCTCCCCTGAGGAGAGTTAATGGTAATGGAACTTGAGTTAAAAGTAATGGAAACTTGAGACGTAATAGGCACGTCGTATTTACAAAGCGGCAGACAAGATAATATTTGAAACGTGCAAGGTCAACCGTCCTCGCTGTGATTCAAATCGCTTCCAAAACGACTCAAAAAGACACAGGAAAACAGGTACTAAATAACAATATTTTTATTAAATGATTGTTATACAATGTAGCTAATACAGTGTTTGGGTTTCCTGTGCAAGTTCTATTAATTTTGGTGGGAACTTGATCAATATCAAGATTCTTAGTACTGATGTGATCCATTATAATCCTAGAAGTTTAAAACTTCAGTGCTATATGTACATTGTAAATGCAAATTTCCATTAAAACATTCTGTCAGTGAGTTACTTAATTTGTCTATTTGAGCCGCTAGTTCAAAGAAGGAAACACAAATCAACTAAGCTACATTTTTTTGTGAGTAATCAGTGGAGTCTCATACAGGTGACAGATGGCAATTAGTGCCCAATTTAGTCTCTGGTTGGAGCAATAAATAATGTTTATTGAAATAAATGTACTATATCTACATGTATATGTTACAGTCACTGATAATATCTTGGAACACCATCTGTTTCATTGTAAGCATGTTCTTCCTTCTCCCACCCATACAATATTTGTTTGATTACACCTGTACAATATAACCGTACAATGTAAGTGTTAAAAATATTAATCATGATTCTGTAATCTACAGTAAAATAAACTAAAAGTTAGTTTTCACTCAGGCACCTGAAAGATACCATATTGTGCTTCAAAATGCAGGAAAAGGCATCTCCACAAGTCTAAAACTTCGCATTTTCTGTGGAAAAATGCCTTTCTGATCCTACTTTTAACAAGCCCCTCGGGCACAAAATTAATTTAAAACTGTTGATCTGCCAACCTGTAGAAAGCAACAAATACAGTGTACTGTCTGCCCCACCTGTATTAACATTAACGTTACTGTATCACTATTACAAATCACATTTCTGTTAATCTTACACGTAATTAATGCGCACATTAAGTTAAGGGTTACCATGTTGGGGCTGTGCTTCAAAGAACTTTATTGCTCCTATTTTTAAATACCGGTATTTCCTCTACTTTTTGTTCAAAATTTTTATATTTTCCTGTTTTTGACCATCCAACCTGCTCTAAGCCCCCTCCCCTTTGCAATTCCCAGGTTACAAAAGGTACTTAACCCACCCTTCCCCACCCTCCCCCACCCGCCCCCATGGAATTCAGGGATGTAAATAATAGGCGGAAGGTGGAAAAAATAACCACCTGAAGACTGAGTTTTCTTGATTTTTTCCACCTGGAAAACTGTGTCTACTTAACTCTTTCTCTTGTTTTTTTTTACCAAAATTTCCGGCCTGTGATGAACAAAAGTCCACCTGTTGGATATCTTATGCCTCATATTTCAATAATGTTATTATGTTTATTTTTTTACACTCATTATTTGACTGTCAATATCCATTTTCTCCCCACAGGCTCGAGTCTTTATAGTAAGTATTAAATAATGAGAAACAGTCTTTTTTATCTTAGTGGTACATAGCTGTTTTAACAAGAATGTTGTTTGGACTGACCCACAATGTATAAAAGTCCACTTCAGCAAGATGTCCATGACAAATGCATGCACTTAGTAAGGTTTAAAAATTCTATAGGAAGGCATGCCTCCAGCACACCCACTTTCTATTCCTGGCTAAAAGTGTGATGTCAGATATACAGTCATAATTATTTGTTTCTTACCCTTTAAAGTTACATAGTACTTTCAGATTAAAACATTTTCCATTCATTGTTTCTTGCAAATCAAAATATAGACGCATTAGGTACATGTACATGTGTGTGTGGGCGGCACGGTGGTCTAGTGGTTAGCGCGTCGGACTTTCAACCTGAAGGTCGGTGGTTCAAAGCCTGGTCTCTGCCGTTGTGTTGTTTCCTTAGACAAGAAACTTTACTCCACACTGTCTCTCTCCACCCAGGTGTATAAATGGGTACCGGCGACAAAATGCTGGGGATAACCCTGTGATGGACTAGCATCCCATCCAGGGGGGAGTAGCAATATTCCTAGTTGCTTCATGCTACGGAAACCTGGTTAAGCTCCGGCCGTGTGGGCCATCATGGCCCGTGTGCGACTTTACATGTGTATGTACACTGTATGAGAATGATCTTTCATACAATGATAATGACGAGAACACAAAGGAAATCATTATCTTAATTTGCATAGGTTTTCATGATATTATTCCTTCATTTTGTCTGCATTTAATTATCAGTTTAAGAAATAATATCAACTACTCAAAATAGTGTTTCATCAGGCATCCAAACACCTTGAACCCACTTCTCGTGTGTTTGGACATCCTGATGATAATAATACTACATTAAAGATAAATGATAATAATGGTCCATTTACCATCAAAACAGATGAAGCATTCCTGCTCAGAGTGAATCAGTGAATTCATTATTGAAAATTTGATTTCATAAATTTAATCAGCTCAATAATTAATGCTCTCTCCAGATAAAGAATACATAGTTCCAAAGACAGACATGGTGGCCGCAGCTGCTTAGTACAGGTGACTGTTTAATACAGGTACAAGCAAATGTATGGGAGAAAATTTGGGACTGTGAAAAATGGCCGCTTAATAGAGGGTGGCCGCTTTTATAATAAGACAGGGCCCACAACTGTAAGAGTTCTTCTTGTTTTCTTTTTGACAATCACTAATTGGGCTATTGTTCAAAGATAAAACAAGACAAAAATTTGCAAATTTATGCACGGTGGGCACAGAAGGCTCAAAAAGTGGCAGATATTCTGGCAGATTATTGAGATGAATTATGAAATCAAAGTTGCAATAATGAATGAAAAATAATATACTGGACCTGTTTTTACTGTAAATATTATGCTTTAATAATCAAGCTCTTGAAGGAATTAAGATTCATAAAGTCCTTTTTTACAGACAGTCTAAAATACATTGTATGCATGTAATACGTTTTTTTACAGGTTCTTGTTATTCAAAGTCTGGAAAGAGTTTGTATTCCAGTTCTGGTATAATCAGTTCTTATAAATGGCCCAAGGACTATTCTTCTTTGCAAGACTGTTATTGGAAGATTGAAGTTGGAAGCAACAAAAATGTCAAAATTGCTTTTATGGACTTGGATCTCCAGTATGATTTTGGATGTGATGATGACAAAGTCAAAGTAAAAGGTGGGAGAAGCAATTCACTTTTATAAACATTCATACCGTAATGATTCAACTAAGGGCCCTCCTTCCAATAGGTGCCCCTACCCTAGCCTGTGCGCAGATGATCCAATTTCCTTGCTTCCCGTGGAAAACGGACGTCTGCGAAATGCCGTTTCAAATCATGTTCATGTTTCCTGCCATTTCTCAAGGATCTGTGGATGGCGCTCTGATTGGACGCTTGACAGTAGCAGTGTCCAAAATTGAAACCGGCCCGGATTTGTCTGGAATTCCAGGTGGAATCCGCCGGAATTATTGCTGGCATTCCGCCGGTATTCTGCCGGAATTCTGGACTACTCCAGCTGAAATTCCGCCGGAATTATTGCGGGCATTCCACTGGAAATCCAGCCTACTCTAACTGGAATTCCGCTGGAATTATTGCTGGGAATCCGCCGGAATTATTGCCGGCATTCCGCCGGTATTCCGGACTACTCCAGCTGGAATTCCACCGGAATTCCACTGGAATTATTGCTGGCATTCCACTGGAATACTGCCGGAATTATTGCGGGCATTCCTCTGGTATTCCAACGGAATTCCTCCAGAATTATTGCCAACATTCTCCCGTGTTTCTGTGTTACTTTTGTTCAACGGTTATATATAATAATCATAACAGAATTCCCGGGTAAGGTAAGAACTTTTTTTAAGTGTCAATTTGTTTAGCCCTATTATGGACTAATTGGGGACACTACAATAATTGAAGGGCTGAGAGCATAACCAGCCTATTTGACTTTTTATGAATTTTTTCTTTTTTCTCGCTCAGATTTGCCCATTTTTGGCATGTGAACTACAAATTAGTTGCAAAACATTGTTCAGAATTTTTTTCTGTTGTTTTTTTCGTCGTTTTCGAGAAATTCCGTACATGTAACTATGCAAAAAAAAAAAAAAAAAATTAAAGGCTCCTATTGTAACGCAATAATTGCGGTAAGCTTTCACATTGACACGGTTCGATATTTTTTTAAAATTAAACGTAAGGATTTTTGACGAACGCAAAAAAAAGGTAAATCACTTTCATAATGTCCAGTTCGGGAAAAAAAGAAGGATGCTGAGCATGAATCGAACCGGGAGCTGTCCGAGCACAGATCCTGGAGCCAAACCACTAGACAACCGAGGAACACATGCTCAGCGCACACTAAGTTTTATTATTTAAAGGTACATTTGCATCAAAACGCGTATCTCGATTTGAAAATCCTTTTAGATCGATTTTAATGTTGCATTAAAGACTCGATCCAAATGCCAAACATCTTCCGGTTGGCAAGCAAGAACTCACTTTGAGCTGCCAAAGCTGTATTTCAAGTGCCCGACCACGCACAGCGGACCATCTGCCACTGTCGCAAAGCATGTCGGGAAATCCTACGACAAAACCGAAATGGAGTTCCCGCCCGAAAATTATTGCAAAATACTAGAAGTCTCAAACCACTTCGGATATCGGGCATTTTGACCACGGCACGGGATGGGAAATGGCCCACAACTCTAAACGCTGCCCCTTTACTGATCCGAAGTGATTACAGACTTTTCGCCGGCTCGTACTTGTCCACCAAGGTCCGTTTTTCACCTCGAGCGCTAAATGGCGTTTCAGACACAAGGAAGGACAAGAAACACGACTTGTTTCTTTGAGAGGTGCTAGAGACTCTTAAGGATTTCCGGACTTAATGATGTCTTTCAATCACCAAACGGGCCTCATACACGTTGGCTTACACACATGCTACAGAGGCGATGTGTTGCCGTAGTGAGCTCACGATAGATAAGCGAGCCAGGCGTGCGTAAATAACGGTATTTTCGTTCAGGTTGTTGGCACTGGTCAGAAGTATTGCAGTCGCGTATTCTCACGGCCAAACTGCTTTCAAATGGCTTCGCAATTAAGCCCTGAATGTACAGTCAAAGCACTGGAGGGCCAGAACTCTGCTTTTTTTTGGATGAAATAATTTATTATTTAGTCAAATTCCTTAATAGGGTTAGTGCAAATTCGACAAGAGTTTATGATATTATTTGTTGTACGATAAAATTAGGCAAATCTGAGCAAGAAAAAATAAAAAAAAGTCACATAGGCTGGTTATGCTCTCGGCCCTTCAATTATTTCATTGCTAATAATAACTTTCTGGAAATAATAGTTGCCTCTTGCTCAAGGCTAGGATTTTTAATGTTACCATCACAATTAAGCTACAAATTTTATATATACTACAGCGCTATAACATGAAAACCAGCATGGTGACCGCCTATTTTTATTATATTTTTTTGATGTACTAGATGTATTAATATTAATTTACTGTAAAAAGTTTTAGAAAAATTTCATTACAACTTTTTTGATGGAATTGCCTTAAATTAGTATAATTGTGATATGCATTGGAGCATATTTTAGATGACAATTGTATGAAATCTACTTGTACCTATTACAAAAGACAATAGTATAATCTACATGTCTTTGACTTGTATTGTAATTATTATAATTATTTACAGGAGGGCTGGACTACCAATTAATAATTATCAATAATTAATGTTATCAATTAATATTACAAAAATTATTTTTAGGAGGGTAGGACTACTAATTTATAATAATAGTTAATAATTAATATTGTTAATTAATTGTTATTTATAGGAGGGAAGAACTACCAATCATATGATTCATCAAGCACCATTAAAAGCTCCATGTGTGGCACAAAGTCTGCATTTTACTTCACCTCGACAAAGGAGCGAATCTGGATCAGATTCAAATCTGACAGCTTTCAATCTGGACGCGGTTTTGTTGCTGGCTATGTTGTGTATGACTCAAGTAAGTGCTACAGCTAGGTATTTTCCAAGCCTTATAATCGTTGAAGCTCAGCACTTTAAAGGGCATGGTTAAGAGTTACATGTAGGTGTGCACAATTAAGACTCGGCCATCCCTCATTGCATTATGAAAGTTACATAATTTTTGTAGATTTCTCAGCTTAAACTGTTAATTATTTTTCCCTTTCTCTTTTTGTAAGAACTTCACACATGCATGTAGTTTCATATAGCTATTAAATAATTTTAAACAAATAAATTCATCATTGTTATTCACAATAGTTAAGTCTAAGAGAACTGTGTAGCGCATGGATATATGTACAGTGTAGTAATGAAAATAAAGATATAGGAAAATTTTAATGTTTATTCATGCATTCACTCAAAATGTTACAGACATTTCAAGACTACTATCTCTTCATCACTGGCTAGATTCTCAAACATAATTTTTTCAGTGCTTAACATTTCATAATATAATATTATTTGTATGTTATTTTTTACTAATCTTAAAGCTGAGGTAAATTAACTGGATTTCTTCCAGTGAGGGGTCAAGTTAAGTTAGATTTTGCTTTAATAATTATTATGTTTGATAATATTTCACTTTTCAACGTCACTGAGTTATTTTTTATTCTGCTCTTTTATTAAAATAATTCACTAAGTATAAACATGTCAAACTATCTCTTTTTTTTTTGCTTTTATTTGAAACTTGCATGTACCATAATTATGTTCGTTTGAGGGGTAGGTTGTGACTACATGTAATTGAAGGGCTCGGGGCATAACCAACCTATGTTGCTTTTGAGGTCATTTTTTATTTTTCTTGCTCAGATTTGTCCATTTTTGGCATGTGAATTACAAATTAGTTGCAAAACAATGTTCAGATTTTTTTCTGTTGTTTTATTCGTGGCTTTCGAGAAATAACATATGCATGTTTCCCGCTGAATCCCGCTCAAAAAAAAATAAATGCCAAGGTTTACCCAAATTTCTCGATTTTATGCTGATTTTTCACTTCAGGTGGCCAAGTTTGGGTCCGTGCTGCTGAATCCCACTTAAGAAAAATAAATCCCGAAGTTCATTCCCCCAAAATTGCTTCATTTTTATCACCAATAGTCAGCCACTTAGATTCGCGCCATCTCCCTTATCCTTACGGACCTCCTTTAGGAAGCACTCCCGGTCCTCCGCTGCCGGCTCATAGTCTTAATTGCCCGCCTAGCTGAATTTCACCCGGCTGCACGAACTCACTTTGAGCTGCCCAAACATACTATATATTTATTATAAAATTTTCTTTTTCTCCTGGGCACGCCTCAAATAGCCCTTGCTAATTGCGGGCAAAACCTTTGCGAACTTATAATTCTTATAAAACTTGTTGTTGTTGTTGTATAGCACATGACTCGTTTCTTTGAGAGGTGCCAGAGACTTACGGATTTCCAGACTTAATGATGTCTATCAATCACCGGACGGGCCTTAAACATATTGGTTTATATGCACGCTACAGACCATGTGTTTGCCATAGTGAGCTCGCGTGTAAATAGCAGTATTTTCATTCATGTTATTGGCGCGGGTCAGTATTGCGGTCGTATTTTCTCATGGCCAATCTGCTTTAATGGCATCGAAATTACGCTCTCAATGTAAACAATCACTAGACGGCCAGAACTCTGCTTTTTTCAGGTGAAATTTATAGTCCTGTTTCTTAGAATTAGTGCAAATTCAACAAGGGTTTGTGATATTATTCGTTGTATGATAAAATTAGGCAAAAAAAAAAAGCAAGAAAAAAGTAAAAGCGCTCCCCGGGCCCTTCAAGTAACAAATTTAATGATAAATAAGTTCTTTTCCCTTTTTTTTTTTGATTTTCGTAACTTCTTCTGTGGGGATGGGGGAAATGCTACTCAAAGAGCTGTAAGTGTCACTCCACAAATTCACAAAATGTTACAAAATAATTATGTAGATCTCCCTGCACATTCATTTGCTAGCAATACTGTTGAAAGGCTCTGTTGGAAGCTCTCCTGCCATTTTTTCATTTTTAAGTCACTTAAAAATTTCTTTTCTTGTTCTCTTCCCATGAGCTTGCAAAACCGGTGCAATGATCTATCCACTGAGCTATCAAGCCAGATGGATAGATGGTCAATAATATTGTGAGTTCGTAATACATCCGATGATAGTGAATATATATGTTGTGGTGCAATTTTGTTCTTGGTGCAAATTTTATTTTCCTTTGTTTTTGGGTATGGTAATGTATGATAATGTATAATAACGAGTTTTAAACAAAGGAAAATAAAATTTGCACCAAGGACAAAATTGCACCACAACATATATGAATGTAAATATAATGAAAATCATATATGTGAACTGCGGATAAACATGAGTGAAAATTTGTGATCCTCGCAGCGTGCTATCAACTTAAGCAGTTGAAAAAGCAACCTGAAAAAAAATTCAGGCTTGAACGGGATTTGAACCCATGACGTTGCGATACTGGTGTAATGTACTATGGCCTGCCATTCGTAAAAAAATTCCGACATTCGTAATGGTTCCGAATCTCGTAATGGTTGCGAATTTCGGAATAGTTACGAGATTCGTAATAGTTCCGAATCTCTCGGAATGGTTTCGAATCTTCGAAATATTTCGAGATTCGAAATGGTTCCGAAATGGTTTATTGTCTCAGCGACGAGGTTGACGGGGACTGGGAACAAGTAAAGTTGTTTTGGTCGGCTCCACAAATCTTGGACTATTCTGACACGTGAAATATAAGTAAATGTCTTCGTTTCGTTTGAACCGCGGTCATAGATTGCAAAAAAAAAAAAGAAATATACGGCTGCCAATCGCTTGAAAAAACCTCTGAAAACGATACTTGGAGCATTTCGGCGGCCTTGGGCCTTGTCGTTGAACACGGACAAGGCCCTGGGGATGACTTTGATGATGTATCCCATTACGCCCCGCGGCGTAATCAGCCGTTAAGCGGCTTGGAGAGACGTGGTGGAATGCTCGACCTTTTCACTTCTGTTCCTTTGTCAAAAAAGCGAGAAAAGGTAAGCGAAATCGCTACTTGATTACAATTGATACTAAAGTTCAGTTAGATATCATTTGATTTAAGCGTGTTTTAGTCTATGCATTGAAAGTGGTTTGCTTTTGTTTCAAGCGGTATGCATGACTGATCACTTTGTCTGTTTGTTGTGGTTCACTAGTTTACCTCTTGACCCGCTCTTGACCTATTTTTGCTTGATTTGATTTCAGTATTGGGTACATTATCACATAATTTTAAGTTATTCGATGAGATGCAAATCAGTATAAAGGCACCAATGGATCTATAAATTTTTCTGTAATCCCGCAAAAGCTGAACGCGTGGGGACGCGAACATGATACGAAAAGTTACGCAACTTAATAAATCAAAGTCAATAATTAACTCAATTCCCCGTTGGAAAATGAAGAAAGCAAGGCCGAGAATTGATATCATTGTAGTTTTAGTTTATGTAAATTACAAGATAATTGAAACTTGCAATATTTCGGCTCTATTACAGAGTCATAATCATGTAATGATATTTTACAAGAAGGCGATTTAAATATAATAGGTAATTAGGTGTGTTAACATGAATAAAATAACTAGAATTTCTAGGTTGTTCTGGCTTTAAAGGGGCTATGCTGCGAGGTGTCACGCAAGCTACAATCTTTAAAAATGTCCGGTGGCCGTTTTTCAAGTTTACGCCATAATCGTCGAATCCATTCAATCCTGCAGTGCTGTGTTCACCAAATGGTCTCGGACTTTTCACATAATTATGTTAATAATCTATTTGTCTTGATTTTGGCCCGGTTATTTTTCCGATTCTGAAATCGTACGGCTAAATATCTCAATATGTACAGGCAGCGATAGAAATCAGTTGACCATGGAATGTCATGGACGAAGGTTCTTCTTCTGTGTTGGCTAAATATAGTACATTTCTGCATATTAACATGGTACCAGAGTCTTCGCTTTTTACTTTACCACCACAGACAAACCTAACATTTTTCTGATTTTGTTTTGCTCGAGAAAAGAGCTTAAATCAAAACAAGCAATAGCTCTTGTGTACGTAACCACTGGTTCCATTTCGAGTCCTGTTTCTCTCAGTGAACAAAAGAGTTTTTACAGATAAAAGTGTGAATTAAAGTTACTATAATTAGGTGAAACCTTGCAACATAGCCCCTTTAAGTGGCCAGAACAACCTATGTATCACATTGGTAAGAAAGCAAATAAAGCATTTTAATCTGCGCACATGTGTTGAACCTTAAAACCTTCCCTTTAAGATTTAAAATACTATTTACAAGGCTACAAGGCTAAAAAAAAGTTAAAAAAAAAAAACGCTTTCGACTATTTAAGTCATAAATAAAGTCATAGAAGTTGGAAATATATTTTTCTCTTAGTTAAACGACCATTGCTGAGCCACTGTCTTGGTGCCTGCTGCAACCCAAAGGTCTGCAAGATGTAGTGCTGCAATTCTTTACTTTCTGAATAGTCCAGCTAATGTTGTAAGTACTGTACTGTACCTATTATTATGACACTACATTGAAAAAATATGCTTGAAATCTGCTGTTCAAGTAGATAATGCTTACATACATTTGTATTTCTCATGATTTATTAAATGCAAAATTAATTACAATTTTTAAGTGATTGATTGGAGAATACATGTATGTGCAAACAAAAATACTTGTTATAAATTTCTGTGGGATAAAAGTTTTTTTGTTAGAACTTCAACAAGGAATGTTGTTTGTTTTATGTGGCTAAATGTACCAGCAATTAAGGCAAAGGTTAAACTTGAGACAATAGTGCTCAGTGGTCCTTGTGGTTTGGCTATGTAAATTAGCAGGGTGTTTTTCAGCTCTCGTGTTTATTCCAGGATAGTTGCCTTTTGTCTTGCTTTCCACTAGTTATTACCAGTATCCTGTTCCATGCTTGCCTCTTCCCTCCCCCCAATCCCTCCTGCCCTTTAGGTGAGTATTGGTACAGCTGTATGTATTCCTTTATTTCCACTAATATTATCAGTGTGAAGGTGCTAGGTGGTTGGTAATCACATGGTTCCCATGGATACCCACCACACTCTGCTTAAATGTCACATGACCCCACTAACCTTTCAGTGACTATCCCCAAGCTGATAGTTTGGTATTGGTTTAAAATAATTTATGGTAAGTGAAAATAATTCTCCTTGTTTTGGTTATTAAAACAGATAAGAAGTCCATTCTTACCAGTCTCTCTCCCTGCCAAAAGAGCTTGAGAGTTGAAAAAGAATAAAGCAAGTTTCAAGTGCAGAGAATGATACTGCCCTTGTGCAATAAAAGACAGCAAAGAGTCCATGTCAGGGAAACAGAAATAGTTTTCCTCCCAAGGGGACCTACTCCTGAGTGTGATACTGTACACATCTTGTAAGAAGTATAATTTTAGGTTTTTTCTTGATCCATACCTGGATTCTGACCAAATTGTAATTGACACATTGTCTACTCACAACTTTCTCATCTTTATAGCCTAGAAGGCTAGATGGCATATATATATATATATATATATATATATATATATATATATATATATATATATATATATATATATTTTTTTTGCACTAGTGAATGGGTTGTTAGTGAAGGTTATTCTGAAGAATTTAGGCTAAGCAATAATTTGTACTTTGTATCAATTGACTGCCTGCAAGAAAGGTTCAAGCAGTTACAATCCACCTCCCAAAAATTAATTTAAAACAGCTGGCTTGACTTGCAAAACAACGAGATCCACATCTTAAGTGACTGCATACTAGGGCAAAAATTTAAGACTTCTTCTTCTACTACTAAATTGTTCTTGGTCAGTTTTCATTTGCCTTCATCACTGGTATCATCATGTATTGGGAGTGGTTGGAGAAAGTTTGCAAATGTTATTGATTGTACTGATTTTGAATTATCTACTGTATCTTATGTGTGTTTATGTGGCACTCATATTTTGAATGGATATTGTATTGTTCATAGGAGATTTATGAATGGCTTGGTACATGTAGCCTTGCAGAGCTCCCCCTTTTCTTCTCTCTGTGTCGACCACTGAGTAATGACATACGGTATTACACAAGGACACTGCAATAATTGCAAGAAGTGAGATGGTATTTACATCAGAATTGGTGAGTAATTCAATTCATTGATATATATTTACATTTATAATGTTGATGTACATGTATAATGATACATGACTAGTGTGTATGTCAAATGGAAATAAACTTCTGTCAAGGGCATAAATTTGGTTCTATTTATGAATACCATATCTGAAGGTGAACAAGAAAATTTAAAAGCATATAATCATACTGCTGTTGAATTTACAGACCTCACAAGAAGCATACAAAGTGTTCAATTCTACTGTAAGTTAAAATTACTTTTATCATTCATTGTTCTTTTCAATTTTACCTGTATGTGGAACAGAGATTCACAATGAACTAGCTTCTATTTCTAAATAATTAGAAATTGATATCTGTAATTTAGGGTGTGCACTGAATTACATGTACATGTATGATAAAAATGCCAATTATTGGTTAATGTATTTTTTCTCCCAACAAGGCATCCTACTCTCAGGGTTAATGATCAACTGGTTGAGGGTTTGAATCAATTAAGGGTATGGTTTCTTCTCCCAAGGGTCCCTAGCCTGCAAATACAGCCGCCTCTCATTGCTCCCGACCGCTAGGGATTTAAGATTGAGTAAGTCCATGCTGATGATGTAAATCTGTCCCGCATCAAGACAGGAGCGCTGACTGGTCAACTTGATAATTTTACATAATTATGCTTTAAATTATGCTGTGTGACTCAATCGCCAGTTGTGAGGATTAAACTTGTCTGTCGTTTAGATAATGTTCCACTCTGTGTTCAATCTATTTGTCCTATGTTTAATTTTTTGACATTACAAGCATGTCAGATATGGCAAGTCACTGATATTTCAAACAGCGCCACTCGTGCACGTGTGGATGAATGATCATCATCAGTCTGCTTTCAGCAGAAAGACTACCTTCAGACTCATGGCACCGCACTGGCCGGCAACAAAAATGGCAGTTTCTTTTGCTAATATTTTAACAGCAATGATAGAAACAGAAATAAAAATCCAATGCACTAAAAAATGAAAGCGTGCAAGGAAATGTTATCCTTTGTAACACAATACAACCCTGTGTGCCTACAACCTTGTGGACAAATGAATCACAACATTTTGCTTAGACAGGTCTATAAAGAATCATCCCTTATTTAATATGAAAGGGGTAGATCTTTAAAAGACATACTGATCAGGGCTAAACTGTAAAAACACTGTTCATTTCATTTGGTTTCACTGCATGCACATTATTATAATTACAGGAGATTAGGGACAGATGATTTACGTCATCAGTATGAAATTTCTCAAAGTAAATCGCAGACGCTCTCTCGCGTGAATGCCCCTAGCTGCCTGAAGCGATGAGAAACGGCTGTATTTGCAGGCTAAAGGGTCCCACTCTCAAAGTTTATGTAATTGACAGGTTAAACTTGTGTTCCACTGGATCAATTTTAGGTTAATGTATATTTTTCCTGTAAGCCCCATATAATAATAACTCCCAGGTGCAAATGTGATGGGCAGGTGGGTCTTGAGCTCGACTAATGCTTGAAGCATTTGTGGGTAAATACTGTTTTCATCCCAAGGGAACCAACTCCCAGGTGCAAATGTGATGGGTGGGACTTAACCTCGGCTAGTCTGCAAAGGCAGTTGGGGTTTGACTTCAGATTAGGGTCATTTGTGGGCGACTATAGTTTTCATCACGAGGTCAAACTCCCAAGGGCAAATGCGATGGACAGGTGGGGCTTGAGCTAGGCTAGGCTTGGATCATTTGTGGGTAAATACAGTTTTCCCCTCAAGGGGTCCAAATCCCAGGGGCAAATGTGATGGGCAAGTGGGGCTTGAGTTCGGCTAGGCTTGGATCATTTGTGGATATATACAGTTTTCCTCCCAAGGGGTCCAAATCCCAGGGGCAAATGTGATGGGCAGGTGGGGCTTGAGTTCGGCTGGTCTGTAAGGACAGGTGGGACTCGAGCTTGGCTAGGCTTGGATCATATGTGGGTAAATACAGTTTTCCCCCCAAGAGGTCCAAATCCCAGGGGCAAATGTGATGGGCAGGTGGGGCTTGAGTTCGGCTGGTCTGTAAGGACAGGTGGGGCTTGAGCTTGGCTAGGCTTGGATCATTTGTGGGTAAATACAGTTTTCCCCCCAAGGGGTCCAAATCCCAGGGGCAAATGTGATGGGCAGGTGGGGCTTGAGTTCGGCTGGTCTGTAAGGACAGGTGGGGCTTGAGCTCGGCTAGGCTTGGATCATTTGAGGGTAAATAAAGTGTTCCTCCCAAGGGGTCCAAATCCCAGGGGCAAATGTGATGGGCAGGTGGGGCTTGAGTTTGGCTGGTCTGTAAGGACAGGTGGGGCTCGAGCTTGGCTAGGCTTGGATCATATGTGGGTAAATACAGTTTTCCCCCCAAGGGGTCCAAATCCCAGGGGCAAATGTGATGGGCAGGTGGGGCTTGAGTTCGGCTGGTCTGTAAGGACAGGTGGGGCTTGAGCTCGGCTAGGCTTAAATCATTTGTGGGTAAATAAAGTTTTCCTCCCAAGGGGTCCAAATCCCAGGGGCAAATGTGATGGGCAGGTGGGGCTTGAGTTCGGCTGGTCTGTAAGGACAGGCGGGGCTTGAGCTCGGCTAGGCTTAAATCATTTGTGGGTAAATAAAGTTTTCCTCCCAAGGGGTCCAAATCCCAGGGGCAAATGTGATGGGCAGGTGGGGCTTGAGTTCGGCTGGTCTGTAAGGACAGGTGGGGCTTGAGCTCGGCTAGGCTTGGATCATTTGAGGGTAAATACAGTTTTCCTCGCAAGGGGTCTAAATCCCAGGGACAAATGTGATGGGCAGGTGGGGCTTGAGTTCGGCTGGTCTGTAAGGACAGGTGGGGCTTGAGCTCGGCTAGGCTTGGATCATTTGAGGGTAAATACAGTTTTCCCCCCAAGGGGTCCAAATCCCAGGGGCAAATGTGATGGGCAGGTGGGGCTTGAGTTCGGCTGGTCTGTCAGGACAGGTGGGGCTTGAGCTCGGCTAGGCTTGGATCATTCGAGGGTAAATAAAGTGTTCCTCCCAAGGGGTCCAAACCCCAGGGGCAAATGTGATGGGCAGGTGGGGCTTGAGTTCGGCTGGTCTGTAAGGACAGGTGGGGCTTGAGCTCGGCTAGGCTTGGATCATTTGTGGGTAAATACAGTTTTCCTCCCAAGGGGACCCACTCCTGAATGTGTCTTTGTACACATGGGTCAAGTGTTCCTCCCAAGAGTGAATTATTTACCTTTTTAACGGTGCTATCCCAACTCTTGAGGGGTAATTCTCTACGGCAAATTTGAGTTTGTTTCTTCTTTCGAAAATGTGTTCTTCAGATGTTTTTGTTTCTTTTTCCTCAACGCTTTTTAAACTTCCTTAGAATATCAAAACACCTGGCCAGTGTCTTGTATTCTGGAAGGATTGGGAAGCCGAGTAATGGCGAGGAGAAAGGAATAGAAAAATAGTTGGAATTGCAAATGCCTTCATTTGAACACAGAGTATGTACATATCGCAAAACATGTCAAATTCTCATCTGGCTGGTGTGTGAACCCATTGAAGGTTTAATATAAGTTTTGATCGAGTCATCTGGAGCACAGACTATGCAAACAAGCAATGAAATCAAATTTGCAATGATGAAATTCACTACTCCACTCATTACAGCTACACATGTGGATCTGTTTTGACTAATCAGTATGAATTGATATTCTTTTGTGTAAAAATATTCAATTTTGTTGTTACTTGTTGTTTTACTGATACATAGTGTTTTGTTTTCCTTTTTTCGGTGGTGGACTGTTGCGATAATGAGTTTAACCATGTGTCTTTGTGGATGATCATGGTTCCATTAATGGCGAGTCCTTTGTATACCCAGTGGTGAGTTAGTAATTTACCAAAGGTGTATTTATTTTCATCATGGTTTTAATTTCCAGCGGCATTTGGCCAGTTCAGTTTAGTTGTGTTGCGTAAAACAATTCAATCATATTTTGCATTTTATTTACCAGGCTCTATAAGTTCCCATGTTTGCTGATTTTGAATATATTGATAACAATGAAACGATGGAGGAGTCTGCAGATCCCAGTGAAGGTGATGAGGCTGCTGATGCTGGTAATGGAGACACTGCTGGTGCAAATAATAGATATGGTGCTGCAAGCGATCCCAACGCAGGAGAAATAAAAGAAGAGGACAAGGGAGCAAAATAATATACTTTTAAAAATGAATAATTAACTTCCACAGGTGTAAGATTTCACAGATTTCATTGCTACGCGACCATTGCAATAGAAACTGCTCCAAACAGTTAACCAAATCTTGTATGAGGATTGTCTTTGATTTTTAGCGCAACAATTTTAGATGGCCACCAAAGTAATATGGTTCCACTTGGTATTAGTCCATTGAGTTGTTGTGATTGCACAGGACATAAGCATTTCCAAATTTTGCGGTCGAAGTTTCACATCAATATCGTGTAGCAATGTAATCATTAGTAATAAAATTAAATGCCATTATTCTAATATTACATACCATATGGTATGTACTTTTTTCACATTGGCAAAACAACTGATTGAGTTTTTGTTGGATTATTCTCGTTACCATGAATAGGAGAATTTGTCGTTTGTCATCAAACTACAAAGTTAATAACTTGCTACAAACTGATTGTCAAGACTGACTTATTTTTTCTTGTTTGATCGTGCGAAATAATCTTTCCAAATAATAATTTGATCAGTTTTTCACTTTCAATTAAAGGAGTCATGAACAGAAACGCCCTGTTTAAGTGAACGATAACTTAAAACGTTCATTAGAATGATATTTGGAATCATCTGTGACGTTTTCTGTGGGAACATGTTTTAAGAGGACACCCTGTATTAAGCGGACACGCATTCCCTGAGGCCAGATCCCCGCTTAAAGGCCTATGTTCACCGAATCTGCTTTGCGCGCCCGGGCTGATTTTAGCACAGACGGAAAATCGAAAAATCGACGTGCCAGCCAATCAACGCTACATTGAACAATTGAACCGATTCAAAACAAAAACACAAGCGCGCAAAGCAGATCGGATGAACAGGGGCCGTTAAAGGTTTGACTGTATCAATTATGGTAAACTATGGAAATCTCTAAATTAGTTTCCAGACCCGAAGAAATGGCGGGAAATAAATTGCTGGAAAATAATAAAGTTTTGTCCAAGTTGCTTACGACGTTGGACAGGGCATAAAGCTTTTACATTAATCCTTTCCTGGAAAAGTTGCTATGTATGGGATCATCTAAAGTATTACCAAAGGGTAGGCTAGTTACTAATTAACATAACAGACGTATATCTGAATTCTTTGCAAGATAGACATTACAATGTGGCCATATCAGTTGAAAAAGAAATAACAAATTCATAACGTCATTGCAGGAATAAACTATTTCTCTCAACTGAACATTGCCTGTTCAAAAGCTCGTTTGGTTGGCAATCCATAAATATACCAGATTTTATTCTGCTTCTGAGTGAATTCTGAGTTGTAAGCTATTTCATGAATGCAGACATTGTATGCACGTGTTATCTTTA